>JAVQJF010076859.1:0-49908 GCA_036023855.1 Gadopsis marmoratus | reverse complement strand
GTGTGTGTGTGTGTGTGTGTGTGTGTGTGTGTGTGTGTGTGTGTGTGTGTGTGTGTGTGTGTGTGTGTCACTGGGCCTCATAAAGGTGATCGATTCTCTCGGCTCAATAACGAGGGTTGGCGTGGCGACAGTGACATTTGGTAGGAAATGCCACTCCACGCTCAACAATGTCTCTGACGACAGGCCACATATTGGGGCATTTTTCCAATACGGACGCCATGTTTAGTCAAACACCAGGAGAACTGCTGACACAGCAGAACAGGAGGAGAGGAAGGTGGGGAGAGGAGGGGGCGAGAACAGGATGAAGGGGAGAACAGGAGGAGATGACAGGATGGATGGGAAAAGGAGAAGAAAGGAGTCCAGGAAGGAGGGAGTTTAGGGATAAAAGAGTGAAATGATGAGGACGGAGTAAATGGTCAGAGCAAAGTGAGAGATGAGGTGGAAAGTGAGGATGCGAAGGGCAGCAGAGGAGAGGGTAACAGGAGAGTGAGACAGGAGGAAATGAGACAGAAGGACAGAGAGGGGTGATGGTGGAAAGAGAGAAGCAGACGAGTGAGTGGATTGAGAGCAAAGATTAGATGAATGTGGCAGGAGAGAGAGAGAGAAAGGAGGATTAAAAGAGGCAGAAGTAATGCTGACCAGATGTGTAGAGCAGTTTTATTTTAGTATTAAGTATTATATTTTAAGACCTTAATAGAGTAAATTACTGTATATATTTATTGTGCACATGCTACATGTCTGTTTTTCTGTGCATTTGAACATATGCTTGTGTGTCTTTTTGTCTTTAAATCAGGTGGACATGCGTACATTAGAGATGGCCCCAGAAGGCCCTATACTGCTGGAGTTGACCAATCAGAGCTCTCGATCAGTCCGAGCCCGCTGGACAGCCCCACCTAGACCAAATGGGAACCTGAGCTACACACTGTACCATAAAAGCAAAGGTAATACACATACAGCCATCTCTCTCTCACTCTCTCTCTCTCTCGCTCGCTCTCAGAATCTGTGACGTTTGTTCTAAACTTTACAGGCAGCAAATAACGGGACTTAAATGATAACAATTCAGATCACAATTAAAAGGCACACAAAGATTTTTAGATTGGGCCTTGACATTTAGTGCTCAAATAATTACAACTTCAGTATAATTTGGAAGCAGTTGTGACATTCACTACTCATTGTGATAGGTTCACAAAATCAGTTCATTTAGATTTAGATTTATTATTGTCATTACATGTTTACACATGAACGAAATATGTTCTCAGGACCAAGAGTGCAAAGTACGTAGCTCACCGTACATATGATGATGATGATGATGATGATGAAAATGTATGATATAAAATCAATAAAGACTATCATGAAATGGCTCAACAACAAGTTATTATTATATTTTATAAGTGGTCGTTGACGAAGACAATAGTCCTTTTTCACAGCAGAATTGTGGCTTGTCATGAAGCACAGCTGTAATTAATAACATTAATAATGACTGCATTCCATTTAGATGAGTTGGCTCCATGGTTTTGTTCATGCTGACTGAACTGTAACAGCTTACTGGGACGCATAATGGAACTGAGCCTTAGATAACGGAATTTGTTTCACCTGTGGTTTTCCTCCCGTGACATGTCAAAATGTTTCAAAAGGTTTATATACTCCAGATCAAAAGCAACACTGAAATCTCAAACTACTAGAATTACAAAATGTTCTTGTCATCAGTGTTAATTCTCAGGTCATATGAAACTTTACCTGGAGGTGTCTTAGTGCTGTGGTGAACTAATAGATATAAGTTGTAAGTATATTTCTAATACCTTTTTTGAAAAGTATTTGTTAAATGACGATATTTCAAATAAATCTTCTGCATTCATACTGCATTCTTGTACTTTATGATAACTTAATCATGGTCAGAAGAACAAATCTTTCCCCACAACTAAACAGACAGCTTGGACAGGACTCACAGTGGGATCCACCGTTTTCATCGAGACTAATGACAGCACATCTTCTCTGACAGAAAAGTGCTCAGTGGGGGAAATAAATGCATACTTAGGCATAATAGATTAGTCAATACTGCTTTCCTGTGAGCACAAATAATGTTGTTACCAACTTCAAGTGGGTTCTTTGATTATGCTTTCTTTAAAGATGAGTAGATCAAGATAATATGGATAGAGATTCACATGTGTAAACCTGCGCAGACACAAGCACACTCCTCACAAACAATGGTAACTTAGACTGAAAGTCACGCATGAAATGGGAAAGTGAAAGAGGGAGTAATCAAACCAGAGTGGTGTAGAAAAGGTGAGTGGTTTTTTTTTTATATTGCCAGTGAAAGGAGATGATATAGGAGTCCTGAGCGAAACAGTAAGGAAGAACAAAGACAAGTTGTGGTAAACAATGGTATACAGAGAAAGGAGAGATGAGATGCTCGTATTTCCATAAATGTATTAGAAAAGATTGCAGGTAAGAACAACAAAACAGTGGACGAGACTAACAAAACAGAAGAGGAGAACTGGACATGGAAGGAAAAGGGCGAAGAAGAAAATTGAACAAGATGAGAACAGGAGCACGGGGAAACAGCAGAACACACACACATCCTTTAAGTAACGCAGATTCACCAAGTGCTCGCTCTCTCTCTCTCTCGCTCTCTCTCTCGCTTTCTGTCACACACACACACACTTTGATCTGTGCCTCATAGAGGAACAGACAGATTAAAATGCGTGGAGAGAAGGATAGAAGAGGTGTCGAAGAAGGAGAGATGGTGTTTCGCTCTAGTTACCCACAACCCCTTGTTTCTTTGATACACACTGCCTTCATCAGTTCACACAGAACTGATATGTGTGTGTGTGTGTGTCCAACTAAATATATTGGATAGGCTTACATATTGTACTTTTCTGATCCTTTTTCTTTGACTACCCTTGCATAACCTCAATACGGAGACCCCTTTCTTTTGATCACTTTCAGTTAAACTCAGTCAGTATTCCTCTCTCTTGAACTCTTACTCTTTCTCCTGTATTATCCCTCTGTTGTATGTATGTATCTTTTATAAATCACTTTTCTGCTGTCACACTGATGACTAATAAATAATCATGTGCAAGACATTATCACCTTTCTCCTCAGTGGATATATACCGTATTTCCTCAGATAGCGGCCAGGGCCTTTATTTACCTGACCTGCAGAAGGTACCAGGCCTTTATCTGAAGCAGGCTTGTATTAGAGGCAGGCTTTTGTTTCTAATTCCCTCAGTTTGATGAGTATAATTGGTCATATTTCACATTTCTGAGACGTAAACACGCACCTGCAGCGACTGAAATTTGACAATAACACTTTAAATGAGTAAATAGAACAGCAGTGTTGAAAATAGCGTGATTATGTTGTTGAGTTTATTAAGTTAAAGCAATGGAAATATACTATGTTAGTTGGCATGCACATAATATGACCGGGAGTTTATCCAGCCTTGTTTTTTCCCCGGCCTATGTGGGAGGCTGGTCTTTATTTGTTCATGTTGAACACACCCCCGGCTGTTACTGGAGACCCGGCTTTTACCTGACTACTGGTTTTTATTTAAGGAAATACAGTACACCATGCTCGGCTTAAGACCTTACATGTCTCTCTTTGTGTGACACTCTCTGTCTCTTAGATGGTGTTGGTGCGCTGGATGGAAGTACAGCAGCAGGCAGCTGGTTGTCGGTGACTGACCTACAGCCTTACACCAACTACACATTTTGGATCAGATGTTGTAACACACAGGGTTGTGTCGAGAGCCTGCCATTCAATGTTACTACGCCCCCAGCAGGTACACACAACTTACAGGCTTGATTTTGACAAGAAACAGCTATCAGATCAGATACTCTGCCTCATTAATATCAGAAATGAGGAGTTGCATTAATGTGCCACTGCATGGCATAATTCTCACTTGACATTTATTCAGAAAATTATTTTGGTAAATAGTTGAGGAGAAATGTGATGTTTTCAGAGTAGCTGCCATCCCACCCATTCAAATAAGTGGTCCATTTGTCCAGTCAGGTGTATGAAGGGTTCATGTTGATCTCTGAGTACAGGCATAACCTGTCAAACATGTACTGTACAGCTAGTATAAAATAACATCTTTCTCAAGCTAACTGATCAATGTCCTTGCCAGGCCACAAAGAGCTAAGAATAAACATGTGGAATGGCTTTACCATTCTCGATAAGACTAATGGTAGTTATCATATTAAATATTGTACGCATTATTGTAATTTATATTTTTTTTAGGTAATCATGTTTTTGCACTAGTTTCAATGACAAGTACAGTGTGGAAACAATCAGCCTGATACATCCCTCCGTTTCTTTCTGTTATTGAATAAGTTTATTTCCTCAGAGAAAAACTGTGGTTATGGACTTTATTATTATAAGGCATTTGTCCCTCCACTAAATTGTGTGTGTTCTGATTTAAGTGGCTGTAATTAGTTTTTGTTCTAACTCTACATACAAGGCCATTGTAACATTTTAATTTCGCTACTCTGATTTTAATTGCTATTGTTATGAACTGGAAAGGTTCATTTTTATAGCTTGCTATGCAAAAGAGAAAGATTATTCAGTGAGTAGCTGTGACAAACATGAATACACACACATCATTGACTTTACTTAATGGTTGGAACACATATTTCTGATTTACACAGTGTTTGTGTGTGTGCTGCATGTGTGTTTGTAATTGTGTAGAATAGAGGCTGATTGTGAATACTGATAAATGTCAAAGCTGATCACAGCAGCGTGGAGATAATGGTAACCAGGCAGCAACACACACACACACACACACGCACACACACGCACACACACACCTATAGACGCACATTTTACCACTTTAGCTAATGTTAACAAAAGTGTTGAATACATATGCATGCACACACACTACACCACACCCATGTCTCAGTTAGAGAACAACAAAAGACAGACTTTGGAAAGTTCTACTGTTCAAGTTCAAAACAAAGGCATAAGAAAGTATAAATTTTAAATACCAGACGTTTCCTCTCTTTCTATCTCTCTTTCTACCTCTGTGCCTCTGGCATCTCTTTAGACTTCTTTAAGGCAAACTGTCTTGATGCGTCCTTGTTCTATGAAAGAACAGAGAGAAGATAGTGGAGCAAGAGACAGAAGAGCAGAGGAGGAGGAGAGCAGAGAGAGAGAGAAGTGAACATAAAAGTGCATAGTTTAAAACGATTAGTGACACCTCTGATATTGTACCTGCTAACACACCAAGAAAGAGACATAGGCTCACAACAGTGAGTGTCTTTGTGATATATGTGGTTTGTGTGTGTGTGCGTGTCTGTATGTGCATATGTGTGTCAGAGAGGCAGAAATCAATGCAATGTTTCAAGAATTGCACACGCACACGCACACACACACACACACAGCCATTTTGCTGTATTGAAAATATTTTATTAATTAAAATTAAATTATGAATTTATGTTTATGGAATGATTTTTTATCTGTAAAAACATATTGCATATATTAATAAGAACATCCTAAACTCAACCTCAAAAATGTACATTTTGCTGCAAACAGTCAGAGGTGGGCCTTGCACGCACACACACATATGCACACACACAGATGTGTTCTTAGACAGGTGGAAAATAGAGTGCTTGTGTCATGTTTTAAATGTGTGTGCTGCTGTGTGTATTAAGATAATGAATGTGAATTAGAGTGATGATTTGTGTTGGTGAGCCACCACTAATATTATTCTGAACCAGTGTTCAG
Organism: Gadopsis marmoratus; assembly: GCA_036023855.1. Taxonomy (NCBI): domain Eukaryota; kingdom Metazoa; phylum Chordata; class Actinopteri; order Centrarchiformes; family Percichthyidae; genus Gadopsis; species Gadopsis marmoratus. Next base: position 44,190 of record JAVQJF010076859.1, on the reverse strand, counting down.
TGAGCATTTTGAGGTTATTTCACATACTGTGTGTGTGTGTGTGTGTGTGTGTGTGCGTGCATGTGTGCAACAGCCATCTTTAGGATAAGATGTCTTCAGCAATCAGACTTGTTGTAGTGGGAAGAGAGCAGTGTGTTTGATTGAAGGGTCACTTTATACATTGGAGGGCCTACTCTTATTTCCGCATAGTCAACACTACAGTCACTTTCATTTTCTCCTTCTGTTTGTTGTCCTTATCTCTTTCTTAGTCTGTCTTTCCTCACATCTTCTCTGCTTCTGTGAAGAGCATGGCTATCATACTGAATCAAGATGTTTTTACTGATTTTCCAACACCAGTACTATGCTATCATGCTCAGCTGGAAAAGAGGGGCACTATCGAGAGAGCAGGGTCATAACGCTGTGTGTGGGGAGGAGAGAGATGTAGTGGTTGTATATCAGTAAATCTGGTGCCTCTTTGTGGCACTCTCACCCTCCTTTACAAGGGATATTTTTTCTTTTGCTGTTACGTTTTTTGTTGTCGTTTGTTCTTCCATTATCTTGCTTCACTCCTGTCTCACTTTTTCCTCTATCATCTCTTCTTCTTATGCCCCACTCTACTCTCCATTTTTCATCCTTCCTTCTTATTAGCCCCAGATGGGTTGTCACCTCCGAGGTTGGCCCACGCAACTAGTGCCAGTCTGAATGTTTCCTGGTCCGCCCCTGCCCACTCCAATGCACCAGGCCCACTCTGTTACAGTCTGCAAATGAGGACATCCCCACAGAGGCCGGTGATAAGGTGAGAGACAACGATGCACAGACACAGTAGATAAACAAGTGGACACGTTTTCACACAGTTGTCCACAGCACATGCAAGTTGTCTGAGACAGAGACAGAGATAATGAACAGCCATAAGATAGTGACAGACACACACAACACTCTCAGATACATCTCACATGTATAGCTCTGGAAAAAATTAAGAGACCACTGCAAAATAATCAGTTCTCTGGTTTTACTATTAATAGGTATGTGTTTGAGTAAAATGAACTTGAAGTGGTCTCTTAGTTTTTTCCAGAGCTGTATATTCGCCTAAAGAATGTGTACACACACATATGCATACAGATGTACATACAAAGGGGCACATTATACAGCACAGCTGAATATGTCACATCAATATGACAGACCATCAGAAGAACAGGGAGGAAATGAGCTGGAGAGATGGGGGTAGAGTCAAAAAGACAAAAAAATCAAAGAGCGGGGCAAAGGAAGAGAGAGGGGTAGAGAAAATGTGATAGAATAAAAAGAGAGAGAGGGTGTGCATCTGATATGTATTCATTACATGCTTCCTGACAACAAATTGCAATTTAATCCAAGAAGAGGAGGCTCTCATTCTGTGGTAATAAATAAATGACTAGCTACATGTATTATATATCAGACAGCCATGCCCTCCTCCTCCTCTGCTATGGAAATCTCATTGTTCCCTGATTTATTCATTCATTCATCCCTTCTATCCATCTGATGCTAAATGGTCAATGGTCCCTCATATACGACAATATTCTTTTACTTTGTCCTGGATTCCTTTGTATGATTATATGATATGGGATCAGGTACGACATGGGAATGGGATGAAAAGCTCTGGAAATATTGTACATACTGAAGAGATAGTCTGTGTGACTTGTCCCTTGACACTTTTCTAACATTACACTAACATCGAAATTAATTTAGGAAGAACACATTAGAATACATAAAACAGATACAACATGTTTTCTTGAAATAATAAACATCTACTGTATTATAAGAGATGTATTTGATCTGAAATACATTTGACTTTTACATTTCCAGAAAAGAAATTAAATATAAGCTAACTGCGTACCATACACAAAACGTTCAGAAGAAACGGTTCTGTATAGGTAACATTAGATAACTGCTTTGTGATTGTTCAGATCTGTGTCCTCTTTCACCTTTGACAAATGTTCCTACTAAGCTTAAGCTTGCAATGCTCACTGCACACACATTATAAGGGGCTAAATGTGCGAAAAATGTTTAGTCTGTGTTATCAGCAAAAAGTACAGGTCTGATCTATATTTCGATTTTGTGTAACAAGAACATGCAGTCAAAACGTCTGACTAGCAAATGTCATTGTAACCATGGCTGACCACAGGAAGCGCTACTGCGAAGAACCCACTCTGGGGAGCTGTCCAGAGCTGAATCTCCATGATTAGGCATTAAAGAACAAAACAAGAGATGGCGGAAAAAGTTGAAAAAGAATACTTTTAGGCTAAGGTAGAAAATAAGGAGTTTCTAAATGTTAAGTGATATTTTAAAAATACAGCATAACAAGAAGCATTGTGGCCAATGGTAAATATACCTTTTGATAGCTAGCGGTGACTGGTGATCATAAACTACAAAACTGAAACTACATGGATTCACATTTCAAAAAGCATGGCACTGTGTCGACAGTAAAAAATCAAGCAAACAAGCACATGTATACTGTATGTATATAGATACATTGACCAGATCTAAATGTGTGTCAGTAAATGTATTTATGTTTGTGTCCATCAACTCCCAGGCTTATGGAAAACGCAACGGACACCTTTTCCTATCATGTAGAGGGCCTGTCAGCATACACGCGGTACGCCTTCAGAGTGGTGGTTTCACACACACATGGGCAAACCGTTGGCCCCTGGATAACCCTGCACACCGCAGAGGACAGTAAGTACACATACTCATACACACATGTGTACACATAAAATTGAACATACTTGGTAGTCACAGGTACAGACAATACAAATATGGCAAAAGAGAAACGTTTATAAATAAACGTGAAAGAATGAATACATTACTCCATTGGTTATCATGAAGCAAACTTGTTGGGTCAGATAAACACTCTTGCTGTTCTATAAGCTACCTGTTGTCAGTGGCTGTTGGGTTTTTTTTTTGCACTGAATTGCTCTGCCTGGGTGCTTGTGTCAGCAGTCCAGCTGAGTTTTGCAAGTGACTGCCAGGTGGCTGGAAACAGCTGGGTGTTAGCTGGCCTCTGCCGTCAGTTGGCCGTCAGTGCTGCTGAGTCAAAGTTAAACTGAAGGAGATCTCCTGAATTTAGGTGATGATCTTAACAATAGTCTCACACATTAAACATATGGCCTGTGTTGTGAAAAACAGAGCCTCTGCCCAGTTTTCTTTTATTCTCTGAAAGTCTCCAAGTGTATTCATTTGTTGGTGTTAGTGGATGTTGTCAATATGATCAAGACAATAAGGAAGAGACGGAGCATATTAGAAATGAAGAAGGTGGTGGAAACATGGGCACAAGCAAGATAGAGTGAAACACACTGACAGAGTGAGATTTGCATACTGTAAGGTGTGTGCTTGTGTGTGAGTGACCTAGCCAGTGTCATTGTGGGCTAATTGCTGTAATAGAATCATATTAGCCACTGGAACAGCCTCCTCGGTGCAAAGTTATAAATTAATTAGTACCACACTATTATCACATATATTATCATTAAGCAGCTGAGATTTGCATACATTGGATACATGCATGCAGAAATGTGTATGTACACATGCATATACTGTACATCCACATTCACATGAAGTGTGGTTACACACACTGATGCGCGCATCTCATTCAGACACACAATTTCAGACATTTAGGATGCATTAAATTATGGCCCTATGCTTTTCTCATTGCTGTTCAGAATTTAATTCCCTCCAGAAAACACACACGCAGACGCACATTTTTTCCATGTACTAGATAATGTGGACAATATTTGTGTTTGTTTTTGCATACACACTGAGTTTTCATGTCAGAACCCTCACTCTCTGTGTTTTTGTGTGTGGACTGTAATAGATGTGTCCATTTGATCACACTGTGCCATACCTCCATCCCTCTCTTTCCCCTCTCTCTGCCTCTCTCAGTTCCCCTCATCTCACACACACACACACACACACACACACACACACACTGAGAACATGTGTCATACACACACCTGCTTGTCCTCCATATCAATCACACACCTCCTCATGCTCACAAGCAATAACACACAGTCATGAAGTTTCATACAGGCAAACCCATCCCCAAAAGCACATACACACTGACTAAAGCTATACTTAAACTGTCAAAGTGTCTAAGAAAGAAATGTGTACAAACCCTTTCTTTATACAACTGACTTCCATCTCTAACTGGTAGGGGACTGCTGGGGTTAAGTTAAAAAAAGTTAAAAAAGCCTACAAAACAACACCCGTTGCAAATCTATCCACATAAATCAATAATGCATGGTCTAAAAGCACTTAACAATTGTTTTGTTCTTTATCATTTAAACATAAAATTCTAAAACATTGGGGTGCTGCTAACTGTAATCTGCTACTTCCAGTGGGCACACAAGTCATGAGCCCATATAAGTAATAATAAAATACTGTGTCATTTATTTGCTTATTTAAACAGAGTACATGTGGAATAGAGGAATCTGTTTTCCTTTCTGCTCTACATTATGTCATAGTCATAATGATCTCAATACATTACACGTACCTAAATGTCGCATCTTACAATTGAATCTTACAACCATGCATGGGCATACAGTACATCTATTGTTGAAATGCGAACATGTCCAATCATTTTAAAGTATTCATAAAAAAAGCTTTTAACATAATAATAGAATACATGATAGGTATGGAAGCTTTTAATAAGAAAGGATTTAAACCCATGATGGGAGAAAGCCAAGTGCGGCCAGATTAGATTTTTCTAACATTGATGTGTAATTTGTCACCATAAACCCATCCTCTCGTCGTCTTGGCATTGACAGGAAAGGCTGCATTCCCTTCCTAATCTCCTCTCCCACACGCTTCAAAAAATGACAACCTTAGCAAGCACTTTTGCATTTCATTCAGTATCATGTTTAGTAAGCACAGCACAGTTCATACAGTAATTGAGTCTTACAAACATAAGTGCATAAAATCTAAAAGATAAAACAGAACACACATGCTCATAAACTCACACAAACATTCATACACATGTGACATTCACAGTAGATCTTAGTATACATGCTCATTTGGGTTTTACCCAAGAGATCCCCTTAACTTGATCTGTGTTTGTAGGTGTGAGCTGTAACCTTGAAAGGTTTCCTCTTTGCTACAGAACTGTATATACTATAGTATGTATGCTGATCTTCATTAACAATATGCATTTGAGAATGTACTGTACTCTCCTCATTACCTTTATCCCTTTCTTCTGTTTTCTGATCTCCAACTCTTTGTCTTTCTTTCTGCCTTTTCGTGTTTGAACACAGAGCGGGTTTCACCTCTTCTATTTGATGGACTAGCCCTTAAGTATTTACGAGAGAGAGAAGGTGAGAGAGAGGGGAGGGTAAAAATAGAGGAAAAAGAAGTTAGGAAATGGACAGAAAAAGTGAGGAAAGAGAAACGGAGAGAGAGCAAAAAGGTAAAATGGGGAAATGAGTAAAAAAAAGAAGAAAAGAGAGGGCTAATGACAGAACAGAGAAAGAGAGAGACCCACGCGTCCTCCTTTCCTTTTTATCATTCCATTAAAGTTTTATATCCATCTTTTTAATGTAATTTGGTCCCTATGAATTCCTGCCGCTGCAGAACTGACAGACGGCTCCTGTGAACATAAACTCTAGCCGTGTTGGACAGCTCCCTTTCCTCTGTCTACTCCCATGTTCACACTAGCTAAGTGATCTAAGAGAGTGTGTGTGTGTGTGTGTGAGGAGATGCATGTGTGTATGTGTGTTATAGAGAGTGTGAATAAAGCACAATTTGGACAAAATGATCTTAGCCAAGCAGACTTAGAAAGTAAGTGTGTGTGTGTGCATGTGTGTGTGTTTGAGAGAGAGAGAACATTATAAAAGCACTGTTCTACCAAATTGAAATTAAAGCAGAGTGTGTGAGAGAGAGAGAGAGAGAGAGAGAGAGAGAGAGAGAGAGAGAGAAGAAGTGTGAAGGAGAAAAATGCAACAGAAATGAGGTTAGAGGTAATGATAGAACACAAAGAATTCATGTAATTTAATGAATGAGAGGCCACATTAATAAAATAATACTCTACCTTATTTCCAAGTATTGTGTTCAGTTAGCTGTCCCAAGAAAACATTGAAGTAATATGAGCATAATCCCATTGTTATTTTGCATATCAAGAGTTAACTAGAATATTTTATGTACACTATTACATGAACATGTCTTTACACGTTGCCTTTTTTGTAATATTTTAAGAATTTATTCTTGATAAGCCAGCTGGTTGCACTGATTTGAATAATTTGATGCACCCCGTATAACATACTTCCACGTTATATTTTAAAAGCCATATATTGCTGCAACTTTTTCGTGTTCTCTTTCAATAGAATATGAATATGTCGAAAGGTTACCTGGAATAAAGTAAATCATTCCAAATAGTCAGTGTTTGAAAAGGATATTGAAAATGTTGAATGATTGACGTTTCAGGCATCGTGATGGTCACAGTTACTTAAAGGTTAATGTATATCTCATATACTCAATGATGTTATGTATACAAATCAAGCTCATGACCTTGGTGATGCATTATCCGCTTTCTGACTGCCTCTTCAGTGTCTCTTAAAGCAGCAATGACATTAAATTATCTGTAGAAAAAGTAAAGATATGAAATGCAATGTAAATTCTCACAGTATTGCTTGTCACGTTTTGACACCATGTCGTAAGCATCTTGATTACAGTAAAGCTCAGCGTTTGTCCTCATTATGACTCTTAGGTGCCTCGGCTCACCTTCAAAAGCCCAGTCACCCACATACACACATGCCCACAAACACGCACACGCACAGGACCCTGCGCAAGGCTAAAAATAATACCCTTCCTCTTCCCTTCACATGGATACACACAGATGTACACACTTAAATCTACACGTGCCCATACCTACACATACTTACACAAATATGCACAAGAAGCTATATAACATGTATACACCCACCTGTGCACGCGCGCGGGCACACACACACACACACACACACACACACACACATTTCCTTCCTCCCTCTCCCAGCCCTTGTCAGTTGATTGTGTTATTACTATGCTAACCAAATCCTTATAAATGTGATTTAAGGCTTGGCGTCCCCGCACTCCTGTTTTAGCCTTCTGCTACTGTGTTTTACTGGAGAGAGGAGGAGTAAGGGTGGGAGGTGTGGAGGGGGGGATGGAGGGAGAGGGGAAAGAACGAGGGAACGGCATGGTGAATGAAGAGGTCGAAGAGGTAGGGGGGAGAGAAAAGGTAGCAGTGAGTGGGAGACGATGGAGCGATGGAAAAATGGAAGAGTTGAGCAGGAAGGAGAGGAAGAGAGAAAGAGAGATAAGGAGTCAAGAAACCAGAGAGGGGGGGGCTGCTACATGTTCCCTCAACACTCGTTCCGTCCTATCCAGAGAGCAGTAAAGCGTCAGTAAAATAAAAAAAGGGAAAAAGCATCACCTGCATCTTAAATGAAAATTTCAATTGAAAAACTTAACAGCCCTTCAAATTGCAGAATTTTACACGCGCCAGTAAAGCCTAAATAACACTCAACACTTAGAGGGAGTGGGGGATGGGGGGAGGAGGAGAGGAGAGGGGGAATGGGGGTGACAACAGGGGTTATTTTGGGAGGTTGACGTGGGGCTGGATCAAGCTGCCTGGATTGTGTTTTGTGGTAAATTTATTTACAATTGAGGACTTTGTATCTGCGATTTGTCTTCCTCTCTGTGCATATCTCACCTGCGTGTTTTCTCATGTCTGTTGTTGGAACAGACAGACATTTTGATCAGAGAAGGAAATACAGTAAGGCAGACAAGAGTATAGCCAAATAGGCAGGAGGACGTCTAATTAGACGAGCAGGTAGAGAGAACCCAAACCCTCCGCAACGACGAATGAAAGCGTGTGGAGGCACGCAGACAGGCCAGCACACATGCACACAGACAGACAGGGAGACGGGCTCTTTGGTTATTCGTGGGGTTCAGTGGACCTTCGGTGATAATTGAATCAGTGTGAGTGCTGAGTAGAGCTAGCATAAAAACCTGTTAACCCAAAAGGTCAACTCTCTGCATTGTTTATTTAGCAGGGAGACCGAAGAGAGAGGGAGCGAAAGAGAAAGAGAGACGGCGACACTAAGCACGAGTAACACAGAGAGAGACAGAAGAAATTCAGAGAGAGGGGAGGGGTCAGAGAGAGGAAAAGAGAAGAGGGAAGAGACAGATAGATAGAAGGAAATATGGGTTGTTGGTGGGACCATTTGTAATCTGTGTCAGCCAACTTTTACATCATTTTTATACTGTTGTTTATTTGTTTGGGAGATAGAAAGTGTGCCTGTGTGTGAGAGAGAGAGAGAGAGGCATCTTTGTGTCCTTACTTGTGAATGTAAAGATGTGAATCTCTCTGTATCTGACTGTACATTAGATTGTGTGCGTTTGTGTGCACACATGGTCAATCTTTTGCTGCCTAATTTACAGTGAATAACAGAATAGCTCAGAGAACAATTGATAGTTGCTTTTATAAATCACTGGGCTCCATCAGTAAATGAAGTATGAGCATTGTACTAAGAGACAATTTAAGAGAACTGGGGAAACTGGGGCCAAACACTGAACGTTATAATAATAATAATAATACTCCTTTATTAATCCCTCGATAGGGAAATTACAGATACAAGGCAGCGCCTTGGGGCAACTTTAGGGTTCAGTGTCTTGCCCAGGGACACTTCGACATGTGGACGAGAAGAGCTGGCATCTCAGCCTGTGTGAAGTGATCAGTTAGTAGGTAGTCTGCGAAACACACACATTCTTACACGACCACTGTCTTATGTGCATGCATGCTGACATACACATAGACATGCATGCACCCTGTATCTCTCATGCAGTCATGCACGTACACTCTGAGCCGCTCATCTTCTTTCACCCTCTCTGTCTCTCCCTCTTACACACGCACACACACACCGCCATCTGGGAAAGCCGTTAGCGGTTAGCGGTAGCACTTAGCGACGCAGCACGCTCCCTCGGTCCGCTCAGTCACCTTGATCTGCTTGCCCTTCACACAGCACCATTACTGCTATACTGCATCACTGTGGGTGTGGGCATGTGAGTGTGTGTGTGTGTGTGTATATGTATATGGACATGCGTCTGTGTGTGTCCATAACAGAGCAGTACACTGGGATGTAAATGCCAGGGGAGGGGTGGGGAGGGTGCATTACCTTCAAATGAGCTATCGTGGAGTGAAATATTCCTCTGACTAGTCTTCTGTAGGTTCGTATGTGTGCATGGACGTGAGCAAATCATGTGGCTGTGTGTGTGCCTGTGGCCTTCTGATGTGCATCTCTGTCCACCTGCATACTTCTAATACTAGTGAGGATCATTTTGCCTTCTGGACGTAATAATTTAAGACACTCCCAGGCATTGACATTGGCAGTGGACATGAAAACACAGTAGACCCGAATAAGAAATCCACTTGCTCTCTGAGACCACAGCTGTCGTACGGCAAAATTATGTGTTGTGATGCGTTGGCAATCAATTTCGTCTCCTAAAGTTCTTCTCAATTTTCAGTTTTTCATGTAAACATGTTTCATCAACCTTACAGAATACTGCTTATATGTTACATTTAATACATATATCCCTCATTGTAATTTCTAAAATTCTGAAACTTAAGTGTGTATTTGCATGCGCCTGTGCCATGTATTTGTGTTTGTGTTTAGCAAAGCCAGCTGAGCTACAAAGTTCCCAGCAGTCCAGTCTGGCCTGCACATCACCTCCTGATTTCCCTGCTGAAAGATGCACAGACTCACGTTCACATATTTCTCCATAAATCCATAAATACAATGTTCTCAGGGGGAGAAATTGAGAGAGAAAGAGAGTTTCCATGTTAATCCCTTGGATAGGGATGGCAAAATCACTCTTTGTCCTTCTGATGTCATTCTTGATGTTACTGGTCAAATCCCCTTACTCTCTTTTCTCTTTTATAAGCGCACACACAAAGAGTATATTTATATATTAATTTTTTTCTTTTCCTCCCCTGTCTCTTTATCTATCTCTTTCTCTTTACCCCCAGCTCCAGGACCAGTGGATGCTACAGCTGTATCAGGGCTCCATCCTCGAAGTGTAACAATTACCTGGGTTCCTCCCCCCCAATCAAATGGGATTATCACCAATTATACCCTCTATCTTCGCCCCAGCGCTATCGCTTCTTTAAATTTTAAACCCAGCTCAGTCTCCAGTGCCAGCATGACCCTCAACTCCAGCTTGGGTCCTAACCCAAGCCTATTGCCCAGCACGGAGGGTGCATATCTCAACTCAGATCATAACCTCGGACCACTATCCAGTCATACCACCCCAGGCTCAAGCCACATCTCCATGTCTTCTGTCAACAAAGGCAATAATGACAGTTCAAGCACAATCCAAGGCACTAGACCCAACCTCTTGCCTTTGTCTAACTTAATGCCTGGTGTCGTAGAACACAACAAGATCGAGTATACTCATGGAAGCAATACAAGCCAAGGCCCTGGTTCCATCTCATTCCACCCCACTGAACCTAATACTGCCAGTGTAAACCCAGACTCCAGTCTTTTACTATCAAAACCACAATACAATGCAGCCAGCTCTAATTCGGAACATATTCTTAAGCTCGACCCCTTCCACAGACCCATCTCTGGTCTACTTAATGCATCTTCAGATTCAAGTTCCTCCTTTCTATCAGTCACTGTTCCAGGGAACACCACTAGCTACACTTTCCTCGACCTTCTGCCATACCAGACCTACAGCCTCCAGGTACAATATATTAGAATTATACTAATTGTAAAACACAATACTGTATCATATAGTGCGTTAGATTAAACAATATATTATACAATTTAGTTACACAAATGCTACTCTCTATTCTTCTGTGATTATGTTCCAGTGGTAAATATAAATACTATTTTGCTTTGGCAATTGAATAATCATGTCTTTTCAACCACAGAAGAGATAAATAGTCACTGTAGCATGGCAGTTGATGGTGTCAGAATGAGAGATATTGACTTACAACAGAATTAATTGTGTTAATTGGTGATTTGCTGACTGAGGAAAACTGCTTGCCCTGCAATAACAGCAGAAACACATATCAGATTGTGATTTTACAAAATTGTTCTCCATCGTCTAGGTGGAGGTGTGCACCAGTGTGGGTTGTTCAGTGTCTGGGTTGTCTCAGAGCTTTCGTACCCTCCCAGCTCCCCCTGAAGGGGTTCCTGCACCTCACCTGTATTCTGACACCCCCACCTCTGTTCTCTTGTCCTGGGGTGCACCGGAGCGGAGCAATGGACCCCTGGAGCGGTGAGAGATGATCATATAGACTTTAATCCCTTTCTGACATTCCTATTTCACAGTGAATTCCATTGTATCTTGTGGCCTTCGTAGGTGGCTGATTGAACGCAGAGTTGCTGGGACCAAACAAGTTTCCACAGTGGGCCATCTCCTACCAGACCCTCCCCCTCTTTCCTTTCTGGACTCTTCATCAGCTCTCAGTCCCTGGACTAACTACCAGTATCGACTTGTGCTCCATAATCAGGCTGGCAACACCACAGGTAAGACCATATTAATGGGCTTAACTGAAATGTAATTGAATCTGACCAAGATGTGTGTATGTTGCATTTTACACCCTCTAGTGCCAGCTTTACAGGATTCACCACTTTGTGTCAAACGTAAAGATCAATGCCTCCAGCCTTTGTTGTTTCGCTGTAGGATCTTTAACCACATAGTGTTACATACTTGCAGGACCCTGGGTCAATATCACCACCAGACCCTCCCGACCAGCTGGCCTCAGTCCCCCAAGGGTGAAGGTCTTGGGGCCAGAGTCACTACAGGTATGGGTGCCTTTTTTTTCTAACCGGCTAATCATATGTCTACTAAAAACCTCCTGGATCTGGGTGAGAGCACAAGAGCTATGAGAAGAGGCGGAAGCAAACACAAATATAATCCAAATTAGCCATGCTGTTACTGTTACAATATCTACTATTACATTCAGCTGATAGAAGGTTTCAGAAAAAGTGTTTGAGTTTCATTAAATGGAGAATACACAAAAAATACAATTCAACTTCATTGAAAATCTATTCAGTCACTCAGAGTAGAAAAGACAAAGCAATGTCAGACTGATTCCTCTGTCTTTCCTTCTTGGGATTTAATGAGAAAGGAAAACGTTCAACTCAAGGTCCCCTTCAGAAAATGGGAGGGGCTGTGACCCTGTCTGAGGCTGCTTCCTTCCTGTCGGCCATTTTGAAGGAGGGGCCAGAGTTAAATTCCACCACTGGCTAATCCCACATCAAGGGCTATCACTGAAACAATATTGTATGCATGCACACACACACACACACACACACACGGAGCCACACATGCACTCACAGCACTGCACTAATGCTAACTGCAGAAAAATGCTAATGCTTGTCATCATTTCAGAACCGCCCCTGTCATCTCTGCAGCAGCACAGCTTTAGGGGTCACAGGTCTGAGAAGGAAAGTATTCCTTCCTGGTTGCTGCTAATTGGACAGACAGGCAGGCCTCTTTCTAGTTACCAATTGACCTTGACAACACAGAATGGCTTTTGAGTATCTCTCTTCATTCTCTAAAAGGTATATTTTTCATATCACTTCTTGCTCATTGAGGTATTTACTCTCTTTAACATTCAAATCAAATCAAACTTTATTTGTATAGCACCTTTCATACAGGTAAGTTCAAAGTGCTTCACAGATAAGATAAGACAAAACATGTGTAGACAAAACAAACCCAGAAGCAAACAAACAAAAATCATTTTACACTAAATTAAAAACTAGTTAAAATAGATGAAAAGGAAAAAAAAAAATAAACATAAATTTTGAATGTAAATGAAAAATAAATCAATAAATTAATCATAATAAAATGGAATAAGATTTGACCACATAAATATGTAAAAGTAGTTGAGTAAAATAAAGTAGATAATGTGTATAAAATATTCTTTATCAAAAGCCAATCATCTCGTTTAGTTTCTCATTCTCAGTCATTATATCTGCCTAGTTATGCATTTGCTGGTAGTTGGTTATGCTGAAGGCATATTGATAAACGTTAGTGAATTAAACCATTCATTTGATTTTGGTCGTCTCTGGATCTGTGAACCAACATAGATATTGTTTTTAGTTTTTAACTACAAATAAGGAAAAAACAAACTAAGCTTTTGAGTCTTTGGGATGCCAAATCCTGAGAGTTTGTTTTCAGGATGACAATATAAATTTACATTAAAATGTAAGTGATAACGTTGATGCGTATAAGAATAAATTGTAGAATTGTGTTGTCAGCTGCAGAGGGTTGGCACTCTTTCAGTGCCTTTGAGTTTTTTCTGATTATAATAGCATAAATGCACAATGACACACACACACACACCTTTTCTCTCTCACCACCAACTTTATTATCTGTCTCTCTCTCACTCATATATATATACACACACACACACACACACACACACACACACACACATATACTGTACTGGCCTTAGCCCCAGTGGTCTGTGTCAGCCCATGGTCTCTGCTGTCTTCACCATCTCCAGATTACATCAGGCTATTCAATCTGTAAATGACTTCCACCACAAAGCACACCCAACACGCACTTTGGGAAATGAGCTACCTAACTCAACATGACCCTGCCCATATGTGGTTGTGTGTGTGGTGCAGAGAGTGTGTGTGTGTGTGTGTGTCCTGTTTCACCTCACAGTGTCACTTGTTAAATGAATATCAAGGTTGCATGAGAAATAATTATTCTTGATGTTCAGTCATAGTACTCTCATCAACATTGACCACTTAATCACGTAAACTCATAAGTCTCAACAAGCTTGGAACTGATCAGTTATTGTACATGACAGTTTGTATGCATAAGTGTGTTGGATCACACAGTACATGAACACAGGTGTGTGTCTGTGTTGTTGTTGACTAAATGTTGAATTTAGGTGTAACTGTGTTTGTATGTGGATGTATAAACAAAATATACAGTATATTGTATAGATATCTGTCATTCAAACGCGTAGTGGTGTGTGTGTTTTTGTGTGTGTGTGTGTGTGTGTGTGTATTACCATTTGCGTGCCAGTTACCTTCATCTTCACTATGAAATGCTGACAGACTGAACTGTTTCCAAATCAGATGCAGTGTTCAACGACAGCAAGCTTTTGTTTTTGCATGCAGCAATTCCATTACCGGACGTTTTCATTATTTTAGCATGGTGTTTGTGCATGTGCGCGTGTGTCTCTGTGTGTGTGTGTGTGTGTGTGTATGTACGTGTACCCTGTTTTAAATTTGATGAAAGAGATCTTCTGCTCAAGTCAATGTCAGGTTATCTTTCCCCACAAGAGAGTTTAACAAACACACACACACCGTGACCATCCTAACGCTGTACCTTCACATACCCAGGTGACTATGTATGCACAGACGGATACGACCTACATTATAGCACTGGCGGCACTCAACTGACCACACATGCATTCACACTTTGATGCAGATGTGTGTTTGCATGAGCACACACTGCAAGCTCTGCACATGCACTATGCCATGACTTCCTGTAGTTCATCCATCTAAAAGCTTTCTGCTGTCCTCAGCATGCCGAGAAAATTTGGAGTGCCCGGCCAACCAATGAGATGACTTTTCTGGGATAATGACAGGACAGCTATAAACGATTAAGTGAACTAGCCATTCAGTTTTCTCTGTACCACTCTGATTTATCTGAATACTCTATTTTAACTCTAAAACACTTGTGTTTCAGGTCACATGGTCTCCTCCTCTTATTCCCCATGGAGAAATCCATGGCTATGAGATCCGCCTCCCAGAACCCCGCATCTTCCATGACAGTGGAAATGCTTCTGAGCTCAGCGTCACAATAACGGACCTCATTCCATTCACAAACTACAGTATCACTGTGTTGGCATGTTCCAATGGTGCTGGATATGTTGGAGGATGTACAGAATGCCTGCCCACTCCAGTTACCACATTACCCACAAGCCCTGAAGACCTTGAACCACTGTCTGTAGTGGCAGTCAGTGAGTCTTTCCTGGCTATTTCCTGGCAACCACCAAGCAGGCCCAATGGACCTAACATCAGGTAACATGGATATTACGCAGAAACCATGGCTTTGTGTGACAATACTAAGACCTTTTTTGCTTTTCTTACCAAGCATTGCACAGTTGCAATGTATGGGTCCTGCTTACTGAATACTGCATATTGCACTGCATATTGATGGTATATTGGTAAGACAGGATACACCGTTACTGACAAATTGCTTTGTGTTTCTTTGTCATCAACATTGCAAACAATTTTCTTGTGACCAACAACAAGAATCTGAGGAATTTGAAATAACAAGAGCTTAGGGGGGAAAAATGTAATTGGAGTAACAAGCTATACTGTAATCAGATTACTTTTCCCAGTAATGCAGTAGTGTAAAGTTCTTCAGTGACTGCATCACATTGACTGGCCTAGGAAAGAGTGCGTTAGTGTGTTGTGCATAACATTTGGACAGAATTAAGGTTTGCAATATTACATTTAGAAATGTGTGTTAATCAAAGTCTATGGAGGAAAATGATTTAGCCTTGGATCATTGACCCATCGGCTGCCTGAACATGTGTGTACACAAGGGAAGAACATAAGTACAAAATGGCAGAGGAGGGATGATAAGTTGTGTGTTAGTTTAGTGCTTTTATTATTCAGAATTTACACCATGTAAAAATACAAGTATCACCATAAAATGTACATAGAATACAGGTCATGATTCAGTCAACATTCCCACTCATAACTGCTTTCAAAATACACAGAACCAAGTAAATTGCTTGTATTACTTTTTGATAGTTGTAGGAATTTATCCAAGTGAAAGAAAAATGAGGTGAAGAAAGTATATAATATGTCTGTACAAGCAAATGTTCACATCCAATTCTTATTATGAAAATCTAATATATGTTGACCCCAATCTTATGTATTCATCACAACTTTATATAATCTGAATCCACCCTGTGTTTTTATTCATTAGTTGTATCCCAAGGTTAGAAACCAGGCAACCAAGACTGAAATGTACAGCATGTTGTTATTGAGAGACACATTCTGGAATTGTTGCTGACAAACGTCCGCAAACAAGCAGATAGGAACATGTTAAGATGCTGCTAACATGAGCGCCCTGGTAATGAGCTAAGTGTTGTGCATTTTTTAATCAGCGTTTTGTCAGTCCTAATGCACATTCTGGTCTGTTTTGTTCTACCCTGTTTTACTCTGTTGGAGATTAGGCCTAAAATTAAGGTCCATTTTCCTGGCAGGCGATTAAAATGCATGAGCCCGTCTCTCTGTTCTGCTCTGCTCAGCTCTGTGTGTTTGTCTAAGTGGGTTGGTTAAAAGGCGGCATTAAGCTTTTCTAGTCTGATTACAGCAGAAATTAGCATCACTGTGGGGAGAGGAAAACACAAACCCTGCAGAAAAAAATCAACAGAGGGAGGGTCGTAGGGAGGGGTGAGATACAGTGAACGCAAAGAATAAAGATGATGAAAAACAGCAGAAGAGGGCGAAATGAGTGATAAGGAGAAGAGTCCGTTGAAAATTGTGTTTCCATGTGGGGTACAGTGTGTGTCAATGTGCTCATATTGGTGCTGTGTGTTAATGCATTCCCAAACATCCAACCATTTCTGTGTGTGCTTTGTTTAAATCAAATTTCCCCATCAGATACAAGTTGCTCCGACGTAAAATCCAACAGCCCCTGGCCATTGCCACGGTCCCCCCGGTAACAGCTGTGTCCCCTCCCCCCACTGAAGATCTCCATCGCTGGCTCCATGTTTACTCCGGCACCAAATTGTTCTACCAAGATAAAGGCCTAAGCAGGTGAGATTACTGAAATGAGCTCTAGAGCAAACGCCGGCGCTGCAGCAAACCGTGTGTGCAGAGCCGATCGGCGAGCTGCCGCTGATGCCGATCTTTTAATACAGCTCAAAGATACATTAAGCAAATATCCCAAAGAATTAAATTGTTTTTCACACAGCGTCCCCTAATCTCAGTTTGGCACTTGGTGGAAGCAAGGTTTTTTTCCCTCCATGCTTGTTAAACGGCTCTGGGTGTACTCTTTTCGGGGTTTGTGTCTCTACTCTGCTTTATTCAAGTAGTAAACTCACAAACCTTTGAACACGTCAGCACTTTCTCTTTGTGGGATTGATGTCCTAGAAACATTTGTGTTTGTTTAATAGAAGTCACCATATTAGCCAAACTAACAGATAAAGATAGACATGACTGAAATTATGATTCTGTATTCCACTTATAGAGCATCACTATCGTGTCTGTTATTTCTCTTAATTCCATCAATGGAGGACAATTCAAGTCTTTACTTGCACCAGGACATTATCAATGTTATTATTTGTATTTTTTTCTTGCCCAAGCTGTTTTTGTATCATTGATGGAAGAAACTACTTTTTTTTTTTTTTAGAACCTTTTATTTAGAATCTTGAAGATATTTCCCAGCAACATTAGTAGCTTTTAACTCACAAGGAAAGTAAAACATAATGTAGCCCTCTTATCAAAACAGAAATATTGTCTCCCAACAGATTCACCCGTTACCAGTACCAGTTAGAGGTACATAATGACGTGGGATACTCCTCAGGAGAGATTGTTACTGCGGTAACCATGGCAGGAATTCCCCACCACCCTCCGTCTCTGTCTACCCACGCTATCAATCACACTGCTGTACAGGTCAACTGGACACAACCCTGTAAGATTGCCCTCTCTTAAACACACACACTCAAACACACACAGTCTGCCCAGCAAATGCCTTTCATGGCCATGTGTTCTATGAAGATTGATCTGTGACTTGACAATTACCAAAAAGTGATAATTCAAATTGTGTTTTTTCAACTGTTCCCTCACTCTTCTCCATCTGTCTTTGTGTCTTTCTCAGCTTTGCAAGACCTGCAGGGAGAAGTGGAATCTTACTTTCTGACAATAGAGTCTGCCCAGTCAAGTCAATTCTTGGCTTTCCCCCGTGACATCATCTCCACAGTGATAAGTGACCTTTGGCCCAGTACTAATTATCGGGTGTCAATTCAGGTGTCCAACGGAGCACATAATACTAGTAAAGAAATAGTTACAGTCACTACAGAGGATGGAGGTATGTATATTTGTGTGGTTTTTGGCAAAAGAGTTGAGTCTTAGAAATTGTTTAAAATGTGTCTTCCTACTTGTGTGTGAGGGTCTTATTGTGCACATATGTATATGTGAGTGTTCAATACAGATGTGTCTGTGTGCATTTCTCTGCAACTTCGCAGGAGATGTTAAACACATCATGTAAGTGAGGCATGAAATCAATACAAAGTGTGTGTGAGGCAGATTTAAGGTGTTGTAACACAGCGAACATGGCTTATGCAGGCTATAATTGCTATACTTATACAGCCACAATACATCACTTAATTTTTATTCTAAAATGTTAGACATTATTATCATACACCTCTTTAATAGAGTCTTATCTGTTCTCACATCTTTAGCTGTCTGCATAATCTGTTATTATTTGCCAAATGAACAACTGAGACTCTTTCTAAGGATGTAAAATCTGGAGCTTTGAGAGAGTGTATTAAGTTAAATGAATTAAGAATTTGAGCAAAGTATATCAGTTCTCGAATAAACTGGTATTTCCCCTTTCAGACAGGGTCAGCTTTTACTCTCTTTTGCTGTGAATTGCACATCCTATCCAACTGTCATCACAACTTTTCTCTCCATTTCTGCTCTCCAACTCTCAGCCCAGTCTCTCAGCATTAAAGGGTTATCTTTCAAATCACTCTATGTAATCATATGTCAGAGGCCGCTCACTCTGTCTGTTGATTCTTTATGTCTCGATTTTCCTTCTCAATCTCTTTCTGACCATCTCACTTCCTCTTTCTTTCCCCCTCACAGTTCTCTTTCAGTGCAATCATATGTCAGAAGCCTCTCTCTTTCTCTCTAATCTGAGCAGTATAATAAAAAGTGCATTAAAAACATTAGAAAATCATTAGGTGCTAAAGGCAAAGCACGGCTCGTTTAACTGAGAGGGCTCTGGAGGTAATTTCATTATTTTACAGGCCATAAGAGTGCGCGCATACACACACACACACACACACACACACACCAAGGCAAAATACCAACCTACCAACCATCCTAACATGGCCTGCAATCTATAGGGCAATGCTAACATCAGGACTAATTGGCAAGACAAATGTGTGTGTGTCTGTGTGTGTATGAGAGAAAGAGGCTCAGTGTGCAGTATTGCGTTGAGAATGCCATCCTGCAGTAAATGAAATGTAGAGCAGTAGGTTGAGTTTAGGTAAGTGCATTGGCAGCAAATGAATTGGGTTAACTTATTTTAGCTGAGTGCATTTTCACTTAGAATAATAGATGGAGTCTGTGTGATTACCTCTCATATTCTCTTCCCCTGTGTTTGCTTCTCTTTCTCGCTTTTCCACTCACAACTTGACCCCCATTGTCATTTGAAAATTTTTTAATAATGAATAATTTTCTGTGTTCTTTTTCTCACTCTTAAATTTAACTCACTGTCTCTAGATCTAGCGAGAGATAATATAATAACACAATACAGAAAGGTTGAGACTCAGTGGAAGATTCACTATTGCATATAAGACACATAAAAAGTGAGGGAGTGAGCTGATCATACAGAATCAATCTATTATTCTTAGTGAAAATATACTCAGCTAAGAGAAGTTAACCCCAGTTCATTTGCTGCCAATGCACTTATCTAAACCCAGCCCACTGTTCTACATTTCATTTCCTGCTAGATAGCATTATCAACGCAGTGCTGCACACACGCAGACACACAAGTGGTCTCCCTCCACAAACACAAACACACACACACACACACACACTCATTCACTCTTTATATGCACACCAACACACAGTCCCTGTTTCTCTCTGCCACACATACACACAACATAAATGCAGTCTCTCTGTCGTGCTGTACACACAACACAAGCCTATAAGCTCGGTGTGTCCATCGCTGCCTCTTTCCTTCTCTCTTACACATACATACTCATGTTTGATCTCTTTCATTGTGTGAAACTAACTTTGAAAAGAAGCTTGTTTGTTATTCCAAAAATATGCCCAGATTGGGAATGTTGCATGTCGTCATAGTCACAACACATAATATAGTAATTTTTCCTGATTTTTACCAGCCTAGCCTGATGATCACTAATGCAGCATTGTTTAAGAACATTACAGTTTACAGTTTTAGTGGTGTGGTTTTTGTGTATAAAATGTATATTTACAAGCGGTTATAAAATGAATTTAGTGTGAAAATGTGCCTCTGAAAACCATAATACCAATTTCATCTTTTGCAACTCTCTTGTTACATCACTGCAACAGGTCAAGTCAAGTGAATTTTACTTATATAGCCCAATAACACAAATCACAAACTTGCCTCAAGGGGCTTTACAATCTGTTCAGCTTATTCAGCTCTATCCTTAGACCCTTGGTTCGGATGAGGAAAAACTCCCCAAAAATAAACTTTAACTGGGACAACAGAAGAGGGATCCTCTCCCAGGACAAACAGACATGCAATGTCTCTTGTGGGTACAGAATAGACCACAATTACAGTATGGACTATCATGATGATGAAATTATAAATAGATTGTAACACATATGAAGGATGGATCCAGGAGAACAGTTGAGGTAGTTTATATGTAAACGCTTATGTGTGATGTTGAGAGCACTGCTTTCATACCACAACTCAAACACGTATGTCTAAAGGTGGCAACACCTCAAATCTTCAGGCTGTAAAATGTTTTGTTATTCTATAAGAATTGAACATCTTTGGGTCTCTGTTCTCACACGTGCCATCCTCAGAGCCAGAGGGGATGTCCGCCCCAGAGGTGGTTCCAGTCAACAGCAGCACAGTACGTGTGCTCTGGTTCCCTCCTCTACGGCCCAATGGAGCAGTTACTGGTTACTACATTTACGTTAATGACCGTCTTCATGGCAATGTAGACAACAGCTCAGGGTCGTACCTGCTGGGGGACTTGCTGCCTTTTACTGTCTACAACGTACAGGTACACACATAGAGAAAAGCAGACATGCACATACAAACACAGACATACAAACATGTGCATAATATTTTTGTCTGCTGTGTTTGTGTGTCTTAGGTGCAGGTGTGTACTGTGTATGCATGTGTGCGGAGTAATGTCACTCAAACAACTACAGTGGAGGACCTGCCTGCCGACCTGGCCACACCGCATGCACAAGTGATCGGTTCCAGGTAATACAGAAGATGTACTGCAAATTTTCAGTTATTCTTGAACTTTCTGCATGTTGTCATTACCTTTTTACTGAATGAGATATTAACCATTTTTAGAATGTTGCCATTTTTCCAGGTTCATGAAACTTTAAAGCCTTTGGTTTGAGTGTAGTAATCGTAAATGTTTATCGGCAGCACAAAAGGTTGGTTTGTTTGTTTGACACAACAGAATCAATACAGCTGGCACTCATAGAGTGAATGGTGGAGCAATTTTTTGTCTTGTGAAGGCAGCACCAGATATGAGCTGTACAACAGGACTGCATAAAAATTGTATTTTTACTACCACTAGTAACCTGTGTATCAGTAAAGAATAACATTTTTTAAATTGTTCATATTACACAATTTCAGTTGTGATTTGCAACCAGACACACATACATTGTTGCATGTGTCCATCTTCAGTAGTTTATCAAGATGGAAATACTGAATAAACTATTGAGTAATAATTACTGATAAAACAATGTTAATGTAATGTAATCAGATTACCTCAAAGTTAGCTTCCAAAATTAATAAAATATGACTTTAACCTGATGTTTTATTTACACTCACTTAAATTTAATGACATTTGACCTAAATCATAAAGTTGCAAATCTTCCAGTTCCAGAGGAACTGGTGATTTACGGCTTATTTTCAGTCTTGGAGACTGTGGAAGGTGTAACTCTGCGTGTTACTACACAGGTCTTTCCCCTGCCAAAGATGTCAGAGATAAAAAAGAGGAAAATCAATAGTGAGAAGTGTTTAAAGATACACACACCCCGACACTGTAACTCAACTTTGTCAGGCATTAACCATGCATGAATGCACATGTGTGCATTTCAGTAGGACAAAGATTTTGTGTGCCTCCCAGTAGTGTGAAAGGAGTGTGAAGGAGAACATACCCCCTCATTTCTCTCTCTCTCTCTCTTCTTGCCTTGCAGGTTGGTGAAGTTGGACTGGTCTCGTCCAGGCAGACCCAGTGGGATCATGTTGGGCTATGAGGTCTTAAGACGCACCCTGAGGTCATGTGCAATTGGGTCAACAGGGGTCACATCCTCTGTGGGGGAAGAGTCAGGAGGTGCAGGTGCAGGTGACGTAAGGTTCAGATGTTCCTACCTGCAGTGTCCTGCCAGTCATGGTGTGTGCGGGAAGTCCTGCTTCCGTCCTGACATTCAGGTGATTATGTTCTGGTCATTTGGTACTTATTTAATTTGCTCTGTATGGGAGCATTTTACATGGGCTTAAAGAGCGTGTGCTTAGATGGAGCACGCGCAAACCCACACTCGTGTATTTATATATCACAAACATCCATTACATTGTATTTATGTCACGCCTCGAGTCGATGTGAATGGTTGTGTTTCATGTTTTCTGTTGCTTGTCTCGTGCTTTCTGGGTTGTGTGATTTATTGCTTTAGTCCTCCTGTGTTTGAGTTTGTGTCCTGTTTCTGCCACCCTTGCGTTTCCCTGATTGTTGAAGTGTTTTCACCTGTTCCCCTGTGTTCACCTGTGGTCCATCCCCTCGTTAGTGTCCTGTGTATTTAAGTGTGTTCAGTTCTGTGGCGTCAATGTCTATGTAGTGTGTTGCATGTGTGGTTGGTCTCAGCGTTCAGTACCGTTTGGATATCTGCGTCCCCTGTTGCCTTGCCTTTTGTAAGTGCCTTTTCAGTTGTTCCCTGTGCATTAAAACCTATGCGTTCTGGCTGTCTGCGTCTGGGCCCCTCTTTCCCTCTTCCACACCCCGCTGTTCCTGACAATTTACAGTTTTACAACACAAAAGAGACATGTATAGTACAGAGGCTGTTTCCTATATGATTAACGAAATAGTAATTGTCATGTCTTGACGCAGAATATTATATGCTCAGTTTTATGTTGAGCTGCATCAAATTCCCTCAGTCACAAAGAAACTATTTCATTAGTGTTTTGTGTCTGTAATTAAAGGCAGATGGGACAGTTAAAAAGTAGGAATTTCTGACTTGATTGGTTGGTTTGAATTAATCAAAATGAAGTAATTCCTGAATTACAGCGGTGTACCTTGATTCCACTTTTGTCACTGTGGAAGTTGAAAAGTTATAGATTTTACACGATGGAAGGCACAAAGATAACTGTGTACTAGTGTGTTGTTTTTTTTTGCTTTCATACTTCCTCATGCACCTGTGTGTGTGTGTGTGTGTGTGCAATTGTATGTCAACCAGGTTTGCTGCAGTGGACTATTGCACACTAAGAAACCGCATCATCATTGCTGTGAGGGCAGTTACCTGAGTTTGAGAAATTCCTCCAATCCAGTCTGCTGCAATGGCAAACTGCTCCCAGCTCTGCCTGAACACTGGTGCTGTGGAGGATATTATGTTCATGTAAAAACCAGTGAGTTTCACATCACTTCACATGTTTACATAGGATTTGCTCTTTTCTGCTTGACTTGCGACTACCCCCTTTTCCATTATATTCAAGTGTTTCCTTCATCTGTCCTTGTCTTTGTAGATGAAAACTGCTGTCCTGACCACTCGCAGGCCCGGGTCTCAGTGGGGCTGGGTGACAGCTGCTGTGGGGGGGTTCCTTACTCCATGAAAGGAGGCCAGCTTTGCTGTAGTGGGAGCCTCCATGATGGCTACAGGGTCCAATGCTGTGGAGGCCAGATTGTAGATGATGCACTGGTGTGCTGCGGTGATGCTGAGAGGGGGGAAGTGCATACATATGCCCCAGGTGAGTCAAGGATACACACAAATAAAAACAAACTAACTTTCACTGTTGAATATTTTCATATTTCAGTAAAAGGGAGAAAATGAAAAGCCCTGTATCAAGTTTCTTTGTCCAAGAATGAAAGTACACTGGGTGAAGTTTGATGGCTGCTGAACTTTCTGGATAGAAAACTGAGGAAACTCTTTATTGTAAAATCCAATCAACAAGGCCCTTAGTTTAGAAAACAAATTTCACTACCCCAAAAAGTATTTTGTCAGAGGGTGACGTCTCAATGTTTAGAAGGGGAAAAGGAAAGAATGAGGGGAAAGACAGTAAATTATACTAGAAGAGAGTAAAAGGATTGAGGTAGACACATGGTGCAGGAAGGTGGGGTCGTTTCCCCTTTTTCCCTCTCCCGCAGTGTCCCAAAGCACCAAGGTACCATGGCACAGATGGGACCGTGCTTGTGTGTATGTGTGGGTATATGTGTGTGTCATTAGACATCTTTGTCATGGCAGATGATGATGAAACACACTCGGGATGGCACCGTTGAGGGCACTGCCAAGCACACAGCAGGACAAATTCTCTCATTCTCTCTCCTTCACACAGACACATAGACACATACACTTTCACACATATAGACATATTACATGCATCCACGCATACACACAAACACACACATGGAGTCAACAGGGTGCCCTCGGCAGGGTTTGCTTAGTGTTGAGTGCCAGAGACACGTGGACTCTATTCATCACACATAAACAATGGCCCCATATGGACAGGCCTATAGTACTCCATTAGCCGATCCTCGAACACACTGACACACACACACACACACACACACACAAGATCCCTACCCACACAAAATACATGCGTGCTGACAAAACATTTCCTAGAAAGCAAGTCAGCAGAGAAACAATACTTTTATTTATTATTACATTTCTGTTATTTGTTACTCTTCCTTATTAACAAACCTATTTTCTTGCTTTCTTTTTTCCAACATGTCTTTTTGAGTGAAAACTCTCAAACACTGATCTGAAGTAGAGGTACAATCTGTTTCTTTTTCTTCTCTTTTTCTTTTCTTCTCTCTAAATCCTCTTTTCTCTTCCAACTGCGCAGGCTATATGGCCATCCTTCATTTGAGGTGGCCTCCCAAGGAGTGCATATGTTCCCCACATCCACTTCCTCTCCATCTCCTTTTATTTATCTTTATTTATCTCCTCTTCTCCTTCCTAATGTTCTTTGTCTTTTCCAAACTTTTTTCCCCACCTCTGCTGCTTCTTCCTCTGGCCTCTTGCTCCTCCTTCCTCCTCCCACCACCTTTTCTTTCTCCCCCTCCCCTCATCTCACTCTTTCCCCCTCCTTTCCTTTATGTGCCCCCTTCCCATCCAGTCATCAGTCATTAGCGTTAGCTTCCCCATTGAGAACATATGGTATGATGGATCGTAGGGCTAGCGGCGCTAGCAAGGCTAAGGGCCATTTGCCGTGTGCACTGCGCTGTCGGGGAGCCCTGGGGCCGGCTATGCAACCTCGACCCCACACGTCTGTTTCAAGACACTCGCACACACAACATGTACACAGCAACACCTATTATAGGATAGGCTACTTAACCTTGGCACCACTCACTCTCGTTGCTGCCGCTCACCATGTCCAGGGTTTTGTATTTTTAATGATAGAATGAGAGACAGATTTGTAAAAGATAGAAAGAAATACAAGAGATTACATGCAATTCTACTTAAAACAAATAATTTACCTTCAAATGAATACAAAATATAACAGAAAAATTGGAAAAATAATAGAAAGAAATAGGGAGAAGGCTACAAATAAAGTATAATTTATTACAAACAACAGAATACACAGAATAAAAATTTTACATTGTAAGAAAGAATGCAAATTAATCAAAAATTATGACTAAGGAAAGATGTAATTAAAGAGAATTAAAATGATAAAGCAAACGGAGAAAGGGGGAAAGTGAGTGAAAGAAATAAACAGGAGAGAACAGAAGAGTGGTGAAGAGCTAGATGGAGCAGATTAAAGGAGGAGTGAAGGGTATCCCATTGTGCCCAGCTGATAGACTAGGTTAGGCTGATGTGATTATGGGGTCCCTGAAGTGCGATCTATCACACATTACCGTCGACACTGTCAACAACCATACACACACACTGCAGGGGAACAGCAATGCCAGAAGACAGCCGTCTGGCAACAGATACACGTACCGGCTTGCGTGCACATGTGCACATGTAGATATACTAACACAACAACAATCACACACGCTCACAAGAAAACATGCATGTGTATACACACAGATGATTTGCATGCACATTCATACAAAATATGTTGCTCGAGCACACATGCGTGTGTGTTCAAGGCTGGACTGTTTGAAACAGAAAGCTTGTGTGTTTCAGGTGAAATTGAAATAGGGTCAGAAACATTACTTCACCCAACCTGTCCCAAGGAAACCCTAGAAACAAACACGAAGCTGAGCCAGTGGACAGTGTCCTTCCAAATGTTCCTTTGGTTTTAACTTGATTCCAAAACTTGAGCAATAAGTTGTCTCTATATACTATAAGTTGATATTATTCCTCTCCACCCAGCACCTACCCATTTACCGTATGTACCTACTCACCCCGCACTGGCATGTTTAAGTATATTTGTGATTACTTGATATACTTTTTTAAAACTTTTTTTTGTCTTTTTTTTCTCGGATTGTAAGTGTCGCTCTGTAATGAGAGAGGACAGTACTTCCTTTTAGTGCAGATGTGTACCAGAAATTGATATGCTTAATGTACGTATATAGCTGTAGAAATCTACTTATTTTAACCAGGCTATTATTATTTCCTTTTGTAGGTTATGTCAGACTTTGGATTTAAAGCTGCTATGAGTTGGATTTCTGATTTCTGATTTGTGCACCACCCAGTGGTAGTATAAAAAAAGACACAGTGGCAGAAGACAGCCATGCAGGCCGCTTCTCCAGCGGAAATCTAGCTGTGTTGATTGGTTTCTCTAATATTTTACTGCAGTTATAGATACTTTGGTGTCTTGTTTATAGTACTCAGTCTTCCGTTTCAAGCGCATCTGACAGAATTCAATTTTAATCAGTGCAGCTATCAATACCAACCATAATGACTTGCACCTCACTCGTACTTTGGCACATAAGTGCTCTTTTTATGTTTCAAGTCTGTTTTCTCACAATTTAAAAGCATAATTGCATGTAGGTCCCTGCCTACATGTGTCTTTATTCAAATGTACCTGATCAATTTAACACTTATTTACCATCTTAAATGGCTTGCTTCTACTCGGGACAGGTTTAGTCTATGGGATACTATTGAGATGGTCTAAAATCCTTAGTTGTTATACAATAACACAAAGTCTCCAGGCTAAAGCCCTCCCTTCCGAATCTGCCAGTTTGTTTAAACAGCTTTCATTTTACTTTCAAATAGATTAAATACTGTTTGTTTTTGGATGAGAGTGCCTCAGTTGTTTTTGTATCATTTCATCCTGTGTTGCAGGTTCCTGACTAACTTTTAAGCTCTTCATTTGCTCCTCTTTTCTTCTCTCTCTGAGTTTGTATGTAAGATGTTTAGCTAAGACTTAGGTGAGATTAGATGGTGTGTAAAGGAGCGTGTGTGGTGTCTTTGGCCTCCCATTGCTCCCTGACTCTCCCTAAATCCCCTGCCTCTCTGTGCGTGCTCCACTAATCATTTCCCCTTCACACTTTTCTTTATAGTGTACAGTTCTTTTAACTCTTCCATCTGCCCTTCAACCCCACCTTCCCCATCTCTCACTGTGGGTGCTACCATAAATGCCCCCACCTCACCTTTTCTTAAAGTAAGTGAATCTTAAATATGTATGCGTTTCTTTAACTCCTTCCCTTACTCCCTCCCTCTGTCCCAGCCCAGCAGGCCCCATCCAAACGTTCAAGGACAAATCTGAATATCCCTTTTCACCGTTTAAGTGTTAAAAGCCTGCCGGTGCTGGGGTGTTATCTTAACGCGCCTTGCCGTGCCATCATCAGAGCGCGTGATGGAAATGGCTGTGATGATGCTAAAAGAAAAAGAGGAGGGGGAGAAAAAGTAATAATCAAATATGTTTTTCAAGGGCACAGTGACCATTTGCTGGAGGGAAATTATCCCAGTAGTTTAGCTAGCTCACTCCGAGCCTGGTGGAGTTGAGAGTGGATGCGTTTGTGTGCAAGTGTGCATGGTTTATTACTTCAGCTTGGTGCATGTATGCTTCACTTTCTGTATGCAGCTGTCTGTTTTTGTATATGTATCTGAATGTGTGTGCATTTTTACATGTTTCATGCAGAGAGACAACATTGTTGCTGCCAACAGATTGTGAGTGTTTTGTGAGTGTGTATGTCTGTGTTTGTGTGAGACTCTGTGTGTATGTCTGTGTTTGTGTGACTCTGTGTGTATGTCTGTGTTTGTGTGACTGTGTGTGTGTGTGTGTGTGTGTGTGTGTGTGTGTGTTTATCATTGCCAAAAGCCCCTCATCAATGATGGGTAGCAAATGGCCAACAGTAGTGCATTCCAAACAGCAGCGTCTGGCTGCTTTAGAAGATCGAGTACTCTCTGAATACAGGAAGACATTTCTCTCTCTGTTAATGTATTTATGATGATGGCTTTTCTATTAGGTTTACTTTAATGACTGGCAAGAGTAAAACCAGAGGCTGTCCGGAGCACAGAGATGACGACAGTCTGCTGTGTAGGTTTAACCTACACAGCATTATATTTGCCTTTGTGTTACTCTTGATGTTGCTACTGTTACACTTTGTGGATTTAGCTTCCAGGTATGGTCAGGGAGCAAATTGAGCTCATATGCACAAGAACTGAAATATTTCAGTTGTGCTACATAAATTTGTGTTCTGCAATCATTAAAACCTTTTGATCCAATTCAACCGTTATCCATACACCACAGTGGCCAGTGGTTTTAGCTACCCATTATACCCAAACTTCATTTGTAGGGTGTTTGATGGAGGTAATATTTAGGCTTTTTTGCACTGAAACAAATTACTGCAAAAAGTTAGCCAAACTTGAAATCAGTGTGTCTTTGTGTAAATGTTCCCTTCTGAATTCTGTCAATTTGTTGACATCAACAACGACTGAGTTCTCTAACGCCTCTTTCCATCATGCGTTTCCTTCTTTGTCTTCGGTTGTCCTCTGCTAAAATTTGTGCTTTTACCACTAGAAAGATATTTATTCTGACACAGCCATCACCCTATGGGATTCTCTTCACTGCTAGGGAAACTTTACTTGCTGGCCAGCACATTCTTTGAGCATCCTGATGCTACACAGGGCCTCTGCCACACCCCTAACTCACCAACTCCCACATCACATTGATGACAGTGATGGATAACCTGAAGGAGGCAGGCCATGGGTCATTGTGTTGTCAGCTACAATGTCTCTGGGAGGGCTGAGAGCAGAATTGGTGAAGGCACAATGTATAAGGATTGGATGGTTGAAAGCATGTGGGATTACCTGTGAAGTGAATGCATCTTCTCTGGAGTCTCCATATAAGTCTGCTGTAAAACATGTAGTGGTCATTTAATAATGTATCTTTATAATGGATAAAAATGGTCATATCTATCATCATTATTCAATTGCCCTAAATTAGTGGTATAAATATCTGTGGCTCAGTACATAGATTTATCAAGTAAATATACATTTGATAAACGTGCAAACAAAACATTGTTTGTACTCACCGATTTTGGTGCTTTTCTTTTTTCTTTTTTTTTTCTGAAGATGTATCATGTCATTCATTGTTTTCTGCTGTTTTATAACTTTGTCAAACTTTTTTAGTTAATTTCTTTATCACTTCCTTTTTCTTCATCTCAGTCTCATGTCTCTCTCTGTCCCTCCCCCACAGACATTTTAAACACACACATGAACAGCTGCTTGCTGTGTCTCAGTTTTTAGTGAATCCCTGAAGAGTGCTGAAAATATAACAAAGCTCAGCACATACACACACAAACCAAAACACACTTAAACAAGACACACATGCAAAAATGCACATACACACAAATGCACACAATGTCACACTCATGCCCAGCTGGTAATCTTGTTTTTATATATATAAAAAGACGTCAGAAAGACAAGAGGACAAGCAGTCACCTGGGAAAAGCGTATGTGTGTGTCTTTGATTATGTGTGCGCTTGCTGCCCCAACATCCACATGTGTGTGTTCACAGGGGAACTGTGTGAGAAAGTCAATCCACTGTGATTTCATCTCTCGACATGACATATAGTCTGGCCCCTCTGGAGCACAAAGTGCGCGGGTGCACACACACACACACACACATACTCCTTCCTGCTGTGTGTGTGTGTGTGTGTGTGTGTGTACACTGGAGCCCAACCAATACTGGATTTTTGAGATTGAGACCATTTATTGAGATTTTGATGAGAGTTGATGCTGTTTTTTAATTAACCAACACATAACAAATAGGTTGATATGGACCCTTTACATTGAGTTATGTAAGAGTTGTGACCAAGAAATTGAGCAGGACTTCACTGGAAATCAAAAACAACTACTAACAACTCATTTACAACAAAAATATATTAATAGTTGAGTTGAGATTAAAAATGGGAGCCAAATACATAAAACATTTTATATACTATAATAACTATAATAAATTACTTAACTTAAAATATATATTTGATTGTTAAAATAGCCTGCCGCTAATGACTTTGTCTTTATATATAAATATACAGTATAATTCATCTGTAGGTTTTTGTTTCTGTCTAACGGAGGACAAAAATTACAGGAAACCTCAACAGATTAAACTCAAAAAAACATTTTCAAGCATATCTTTCATTTCTTTTTTGCAATTTCTTGTAACTTATAGGCCAACATATACCCAGATTCCAATATACACTGCTCAAAAAATTAAATGAACACATTTTAGTATAGCATATAGAGTATAGCATAGTCAAGTTAAACTTCTGGGATATTTATCTGGTCAGTTAAGTAGCAGAGGGGGTTGTTAATCAGTTTCAGCTGCTTTGGTGTTAATACAATTAACAACAGGTTCACTAGAGGGGCAACAATGAGACGACCCCCAAAACAAGAATGGTTTTACAGGTGGAGGCCAATGACATTTTTTCCCCTCCTCATCTTTTCTGACTGTTTTCACTAGTTTTACATTTGGCTTGGGTCAGTGTCACTACTGGTAGCATTCCAGTAGAGATTCCAGGAGACAGGCAGTTACTCTAGGAGAGCTGGACAGGGCTGTTGAAGGTCCTTAACCCAGCAACAGGACCGGTATCTGCGGAGGAACAGGATGAATACTGCCAGAGCTTGTTTTCAATGTGTTCCTTTAATTTATTTGAGCAGTGCATGTGAGCTAAAATCGTCAGATGCATCGTTTGATAGGTTCATCAGCTTTTATGTGCTTGCTCCTTCCTGTGAATGAGTGTGTGTGCACGCAGATGTGTACCACCAGTTTGTGTCTATGAAAGCTGCTTCAGTGTGATTGTGTGTATGCTGGTATGCATGCACACAAACTGTGCATGTGTACACTTGCCCTGTACTTTGTGCCAAACCCCTTGTAATATATTCAGGTATTTAAAAGTGTTTGGTTTGTTTAAAGTTGTGGATGGGGTTTTGGTCTCCTAGAGAGCTCGGATAACCCTAATCCACAACACACATTTTTATCAGTAGTTCATTGGCAGGGCTAAATATTGACTTATCATTAAGTGGAATGACTGAAACCCTAATAATAATTCACGTTGTCTAAGCACCTTGTGTTGACGCAGCGCTCCCAACGCTATTAACGAATGTATGCAAATCCAACGTAAATCTGAAGATTATGGCTCAAGCATTCTGCATTGCAAGAGAGAAAACAAGAGGTGCGTGCTAAAATGTCAACACATGCATTCACATGCATAAACACACACAGAAAATAGGAGGTGTGTGTTTTAAAATGTTAACACAAATGTACAAGCATGTCACACACACCCATATACAGATAACGCTTACAAAACAGGGATTGGGTTTCTGCTGAATGGGTGATAATACAATAGTGAAGTTTAGCTGCAGAAAAGTAAACATATGATGTGGACCTATGAAATGGGTGGATACAGAGAGAGAGAGAGAGCAATAGTGAAAGGAAAAGGTCGAAACAAGAGGAACATGTAAAGATGAGGAGAAAAGAGATCATCGTCAAGAAATGTAGGGAGGATAAAGATTATGATAAAAGTAGTTAAAAAGCATTGAGGAGAGAGAAAAGATGAAAGTATGACAAGGCAGAACATCAGGGTATCCGCATGGTCTTAAGAAGTATTAAAAAGTATATTAAATCAGTATCAAATTGAGACCCTTAAAAAGTATCTAGCATCTTAATCGAGTGAGTATGTGACTATTATTACATTTAATAAACCTTGCCTTTGGGTTAGTCACTACTTTATTCTCTTGAGTTTTGTTCCCTCCTGGCCTATCTGTATTAGGTCAAACTAAGACTGTTTTGCAATCTCAAAATAAAAATGTACTGGTATAGTACTGTTAATGTAAGTTACGGTGTGTTGCTGATAACCAGTTACAACTTGTGGTATTGCAGTTTTGAAATATGTTGAAAAGGTTTTAAAAAGGTCTTTAAATGTATGGAGTTTAACTCCAGGATTCCTGCATGTACCCTGAACATGGATAGACTAAAAAGGTAGATTTAGAAGACAAAGACAGTTGTAGAGATGGAAAGAACTGATGAAGATGAGGCAAGAAACAACTCTTGAACTCAGGTCACAAGTGATAAAGTTGGCATTTCCCTCGAGTCCTAGAATTAAGATATGTAGAGAGTTTAAACAGAGCTATGTTGGCTGAGGCATGGGAAGACAGTCGGATCGCTAGAGAGTAAATGAATGGGAGGCAAATGAGTCATAGAGGGCCTGGTGTCCGGGTGGAAGGGAGGAGTAGAGGTGAGGATGCCGAGAGGACGAGGGATGAGTGGAGAGAAGCTATTTTGGAAAAGTGTTGAGCTGTTTATTTGTGCGTCATTGAAGCTGAAGTAAGGCGCTGGGGGAATTGGCCACCAAGCCCCCGCTCTGCAACAGCTGCCGCTGCTAAGTGAGTTACTAGCCGTCAGACTGCCTTTATGTCACACAATCACACACACATACGCATGCATTTTCCTGTCACATGTTGCCTGTGATGGATGCGGCGAGGCTATAATGCACTGCAACAGCACATGAGAAAATGTGTGCCATTCTCCACTTTTGGCCTTTAAGTGAAATGATTGCTTAAATTAACAGCATTTCATGTGCACAAACAGTGAACGCTGATTAGGTTGTTAAACA
This sequence comes from Gadopsis marmoratus, assembly GCA_036023855.1. Classification (NCBI taxonomy): domain Eukaryota; kingdom Metazoa; phylum Chordata; class Actinopteri; order Centrarchiformes; family Percichthyidae; genus Gadopsis; species Gadopsis marmoratus. Next base: position 11,027 of record JAVQJF010076859.1, on the reverse strand, counting down.
ATAAGTTATTTATCACTCCACAACTAGCCGCAGCCCCATTAAAGGGCGAGGCCATGATACAAAGCAATGACTTAGTGTTTAATGTCTGCTGTCAAATAAAATGGGCAACACAGCTGGGGGTAGATAGTGCCACAGATCAGCATGTCATCAACTGTTAGGGTACGTTTGCTAAATACCTCATGAAAGTTAGATTATTTTAACTCCAAACTTAATAATCACAAAAGACGGAGGGGTTCTTATAATATTTTGATCTGATTCAAAATGAGAAGCTTTTATTATTGGACTCATTAAAATATGATTTGTCCTTTTTCCATCAGCACAGTTATATTTTAGTCGAATCGTGCCCTGCCGAGCCATGCTCATTTGTATTTCCAGTGCAACAGAGGGTTGATTTGCTGACTCAGTGTTAAAGCAGGACAATATTATAGCCCTAATCCATTTCAAGGCCAAAGCTTCGCAGCGCCCGTCCTCAACTAAGCTAAGTCGTCAAGGTAACCAGATTCGTTCAACTTGTGTTATTAGGAAGGCCACTGGAGAGAAGGCGCCATGTTTTCTCTCCATCTTCAGCTTTCATTAGTTTTGTAGCTCCTGTGTAAGAGCTGCTGCCAGTTTTGCTTCACTCTCATGTCCATGACATAACCTTAATCTAACACAAGCAAGCGTGAGTGTTTTCTGAACTTCTCTTCTGTGCTGGGGTATCACATTTGTATGATTTAGGTCAACCAAGGTTAATTTAGTTAGTATAGTATTAAGAAATATAGGTTGCAATTGTATTAACAATTTGGCATTATAAATATAACCTTTGTCATTCAACTAGAACGATATTCTATGCTAAAAAGACTTGTTTAGCAGAGTAAAGCTTTTCTAACCAGAATAAACTCGAACCTTTTACAGTTTCTGTTGTCCAAAACATTATTCCCTCCACCAAGAATGACTCTTTCTACCATTTTCATTTGTCAGTCATTCAAAGCGACTCCAGTTAAGACTCAAGTGCAGGAGAATGGGAAGAAACATTCTTGAAATTTGATATTCAGCTGCAAAACATTTAAAGAGAAATGGAGTGATAGCATGTATTTTAAATGTCACCTTGCTGCTGAAGGTGAAGTGATGGCAGAAAGACATCACCTATCACTGTCAGAGATGGCAGCTCTCAGAAAAACACACTTCCTCTCCCCCTGCACTCTTTAGACGGCATAGCCAGAATACTACTGCTGCACTGAGAGACGAATACAGGAGAGGAAAAGAGGCGTGCAGGGGTTAAGAGGCAGGGAAGAGGAGAGGAGGATGTATGTAAGAGTCGATAAGAGAAGATGCACACTGATACTCAGAGTTGCCTAAATACTGTTTCTGTGCAGATGGGAAAATAGGGATTGAAGAGAGGAGGAAAAGGAAGTTTGGGAAGCATTGAGGGGAGACAGTACAGTCCAGGATTGCCTGGATATTTTAAGAGTATGGAGAGAAGAAGAGCAGAAAACAAGAGGTGAAGGGATTGAGGAAAATGGCGAGTTTATAGAGGGAGGAGGACAGGAGAAGAGACAGAAAAGGTGAGAAGGAAAGAGGCAGTATAATAGGATGAGCAGGGAAGCAGAGGAGGGCAAGTGGTGATGAGGAAAAGAATAGAAAGGCCAATATTCTTTGTAAAAGAGACGTACAGTGATTTCAGACATCACTGTTGAATGTAGAAATATAATAAAAGCGTGTAAAATAGAGATGACAGGAGCCCAGCAGAAGCCTGTAATTGTGAACATTTGGTGCTGTGGGAGGACCTGAGGCATTTATACTGAAATCATGACATTCTTGGTGATTCACAGTGTTTCTTAAACAACAAACACATATAATAATATGGGTAGCCCCAAAATTTCTAGAAGTTAACTCTAGTTTATTAGATACTTGAAACACACACTTGTCAGGTTTAGACTGTAAATGAGCAAAGGAAGGCGTTCCATACATTTCCTGCTACAGTAATCAAATAACATAATGAAAAATGAAAATGCATATTCAAAAATAATATGATGCATATCTTTGTGTCTTTAGGTTTCATCTGCTGTGGTCAGGAGTATATAAACTCTTCAACCTCTCTTTGCTGTGTGGGCAATGATGGATATCCAACGATGCACCCTGCTGGCAATACCACAGTGACTTTGCAGTGCTGTGGGTCAAACGTCATACATCAGGAAGAGGAATGCTGCAATGGCATTGGCTATGACCCTCAACGACACGTGTGTGCTGACCGACCCACACCCGGCCTGTTAATACAGGTGTGTTTGTATGTATGTATATGTTTGTCACTGCTAAATTAATATCCTCTCTGTTGTTTATACCAGGTTATATTTGCTAAGACATGTACATGTTCAAGAAATTGAATACACTATTGTAGCTCATTTATGATACGTCTGGTATTTTGATATTTTGAGGCTGTATTTTGGTCAGTTTAATTAGTCTTTTCGATAAAATGCATATTAGAGGAAGGAAAATATAGCATTCTTTCTGTCTTTACAGACTTCAGAGGAGAAGTGACATAATGAATGAGAAACTAAATTTGCCATTTGTACAGAAAGACAAAATCGATAACAATTGACATGCACCTATGAATAGGAATGTAGGTGTAAATTGCCAATAAATACATTCAATTCACAAGAGACTTATGTATATGGTTCAGAAATGCAAGCCAGTCTGGCAGAAAAAAGTGCTTACATGTCCAATGGATATTTGTAGTCTCTCACTCACTCACTCACACACGCACACTCTCCTTCTCTCTCACCATCTCTCAAACTCGCACTCATTGTCACATCAGGAGTTGGGGACTGGGCCATCTTCCATTTATCAACTGGGGTCATGTGATGTTTGTGTGTTCCTAAGTCGGCATGAGACAGGCACACACACGTACACACACAGAGGCGCACACACACGGGGACAAAGGGTAGGAATTCTCATTAGCTCTAATGATGTCATTAAGGACACGCACAACCACGTATATAGCCACATTCTGCATGTATCCGAGAGAAGCTCCAGAATTTATACGATCTTTGCTTTGCAACACGTAAGATAATAGTAATCTTCTATGAGAACAGTGTCTGTGGTAGATATCTGTGCGCGTGCAGTGCAATCACAGAGAGAAATCCCTTAACGATTTTGAACCTGCTATCCCTTTTTGTGTCCATCTCCCCTGACTTTACTCTTTACTACTGTTTAACTCCTCCATCTTCCCATCTCTTCTTTTCCTCTCCACTCTCTCTATCTTCATCTGTCCCTGCCTGCTTCCCCGTGAAGCACCAGTGTTTGCAGGGTGCTGTGTGTCCTGTAGCTGCAGCATCTACAGCTTATTGTGGCTCCTGTGACCTTGACCCATCCGTGACCGCCTGCACATGGGTCCTGTCTGCAAACGCACACTCTGACACACCCTCCACAACCTCCACAACCTACTCACCTTCCATCCACACCACACATGAAACTCTTACTACCGGCCCGTCTTCACATACAAACAGGAGTAACAACACCTTCAAAATGGCAGCCGCATACCGTCACACCGACACTGAGAACTCGCAATTCGAGGGAAGCCTGTGCCCGTCACATGAGGAGGTAGTGTACAGCGGCGACGCGAACAGATACACCTATACAGGTAATCTGTGTTTGTGTGTCTGTGTGTCTGTTCAGTGGAGAAACTGTAGGCTGTAGGTTAGAAGGATTACTAAATAAGTACTGTTCCATAGTAAAAAGCAGTTTATTTAGCAATTTGTTTCTTGAACTTTCTTTACCTAAGTGCTGAGTGTCTTTGGTAACGGCTGCATTTGATGGAATTGATTTGCCACCTCTTTGAGATAAACCTGCCTGTATCCTTCAATGCTCCTTGCACCTTTACATGTTCAACCTATTGCTGATTGATCAAGCCTGTTTTTCAGCCTCCTTTTCCCACCACTGCTCTTCACTGTACTCTGCTTCAAACATCTACTCTAGGCTTGTTGGCATTTGAACACTAAAGTTTAAGTTGCTTGTGTTTCAGTTAGTGATCTGAGCTGCTAAGCAGATTCAACATGTACTTCCTTGCTGGGAATAAGGAACAATTGTTTAGTCAAATCAAGTTACCTGTCTTAGTTAAAATATGATGCCAAATTGAATGCCTAAAATCAGCAGCATTACTCTTCTGCTCATTTAAAGGTTAGTTTAAATAGATTTGAATCTACTCTTAATGTCAATATGCCTCTGTATGCTTAATGTATTTGAGCATTAAACATTTTGACCATTTATAATGTATTTGCATCCCTCCTTCTGACCTATGACTTTGCTATAATTTAGGACTTGTAGTTCAGTGCTCCGAGCTAACATGAAGAATAACTAATGCAGAATATAGCCATCTGTGAAGCACACCACTCAGAAATTGCGAGCCTGCAGAAACCAATTCTGCATTTACTCTAAATCTGTAAGCCACTGCAATCAATGGGCTTTGGAGACAGATGCCCTTCCACACGCTCTCTCACACACACACACACACACACACACACACACACACGCACCAAGACAGCTGTTGCAGTGCACATGATAGCTGTAACGTGGTAGCTCTCTCTGTGCTGTACATTTGTGTCATTAAAACTTAGAGATGGGCGTTTAAATGCCATTTCAACAATCTCTGCTATTTATCAGCCCAAAGGGAGTTGGAGTGTGTGTGTGTTGGTGTTTGTGGGCGTGTGTGTCAGGATTTTCAGTCTGTCCACACATTATTTATCTGGATAGTTGCGTCTGTTTAATCAAGACTAATTGTGGTTGTGGATGTTGTGTGTGTGTGTGTGTGTGTGTGTGTGTGTATGTATGGGTGGTTGTGCACTCATAATTACATGTGTTTTGTGTGTGTTAGTGTCCAGTTAGTTACTATTTAAGTGCGCCTCTGTAATGAATGTGGTGTTTCTTTTACTTTGTGTGTGCGTGTGAGGGGAGGAGGGGGACATGGGGCGGTTAGGATAAGAGTTTCTAGGCAATGCTGTGACACCATCTGGGCAGAGGCACATAAAGCTGTCGCCACCCACCATACACCAGATGTTTCTCATGCACACGCACACAGTCACACACACAGGGTATCATACTATACTTCTCTGGGAAAAAAACTATGGTAGATCACACACATGTGCATTGTATGTTGTAAATATATACTTTATTGTCCACACCCAGTTTATATTTACAGTTTTTGGAATGAGTTCTTAATCAATCACAGAAACTTGTTGTGTCCATGCACACACATTCACTTTTTTATTTACACTGTATGTGCTTTGCTGCTTCAGTTATCGCAGTAGTAAAGACGAGTCCCAGACTGGCGGTTAAAACGCGGTCTCATTTACAGCAGCAGTCCCTTAACACAAAATAATGCACATCTGTGTAAGTCTGTGCAAGTGCATATGTATGTATATATGCTCCTGTATTTATACCTCACCAGAAGGGTTGTCACAACCTGATGTTTACAACTATGCACCAGTGCAAGTTCACATACAGTACTTGGTATATACCGTATGTATATATAAAGTTCATGTTGAGTTCAATCCCTACAGTTTATTCATTATTGAAAATGTAGCTGTTTCAGAACTTATAAATGAATTTCTAACCTGGTAGTTTGCATACTGGAATTAGATCTTATACTATGTGTTGCAGTGTTGGTAAATTATTTATTCATCAGTCAATGTATTGACAATCTTACTGACAGATGTGTTGATTACTTTCTTGCACCCCTCCTTAATTAATTTTTTTTATTTTACTTGCGCCCTTTCTTCTGTCCTTCCTACCTTCCTTACACTCTAATAGACTCTTACTTGGAGCCCTTCACCACCTATGAGTACAGAGTGAGGGGCTGGAACAGCTTTGGACGAGGCTCCAGTGACGTTACAGCAGTGACCACCAGTGAAGACAAACCATGGGGAGTGGCACCGCCCCGTTGGAGTCGTTTAGATGAACGAGATGACATCATCCAGCTGCAATGGCAAGCGCCTGCCAGGCCTAATGGTGTGTGTGTGTGTGTGTGTATCACTAAAAATCCACTTCTCTGTAGATGTGGTTCAGTTGAATTCACGGCAGTTGAGGGTTGTTTATGATTAATGTGGATGTGGGCTTAAAAATCAGAAAAGCAACATGTTTAATATCTTTTAAATATTGAGAGAAATCTGACTTTGATTATCAAAAATGAAAGTGCCTTTTCCATTTTACCAGGGGACGTCACCCACTACGTTATACTGCGGGATGGACAAGAGCGTTACCGTGGTGATGAAAACAGTTTCACTGATGTGGGTGGGATCAGGCCTTTCTGGGAATACAATTATCAGCTGAGGGCCTGTAACCGGGCTGGTTGTACTGACAGTACACAGGTAAGACCACGTGTGTTTGTGTCAGTGCCATTATTGTTCTGCTGTGTCAGACCAACATTTTCTATGTTGCATCACAGTATTCACTCATTCACAGCTTATATGGTTAACCGTACGCTTCCCTGGCCCTCAAATATAATACTAAGTCAGTATTGAAAGTTCAGTGTGTGTTCAGTTTGGAGCATTCAAAGCAAATAGACAAATCTGGCATGTCTATTCATGAAGCTTGAAATCTCAGCAGTAGCTATTGAGAAGTCGTGATGCTCCCTTGGTATATTGTACTTATTGTGTATAAAAAGACAGTAAAATTTTACTTACTTAACACCTTCAATTGGAAAGGGAATGTTTATTTGTTGATTCCTATTCTGTTGTATTTGATTGTCTCTGTCCTGCCAGCCTTCCGTGTAGAGCTCTCTCTCTTTCACATTCCAACACACGCTCACACTTTCCAAACTTTACTCCGTTGTAGCACCCCATTTCATGAAGACATTATTCCCCCGTATGATTATCTAATGGCTCCTCTAAAGATGGACTGAGCTTCACTGAGCTAAGCACCACTTTACTCTGTAGTTTGGTTCATTCCTTTAAGTTAGGCGTCACTTGAAGGAAAAGAAAGGTGTATAACAAAGTCTGTAGGTGTGTGCACATGTGTGTGTAAAGGAGAGAAAATCCACATGTTGGTGTATTTTTAATTGTAACGTTGTTGTCGGGGGGGGGGGTCTGTCAAAAAACAAAATGCCACCAAAATGTAGCTAATCAGTAAATTTAACATAATAGTCGACATTGTGCAGGAGCTACTTTTGTTTCTTGGACTCATTCCTTTTCTGCTGTGTTCGCACCTGAATACAAGTGTGCAAAGATCACCTTTCCTGTTTTCTGTCAATGAGAAATTGCCTGGACACGCAGCCCTCTGCCTCACATTGGGTAAACTTAAAACAGCAACCTTGAAGCATTGGTCTTCTGCAGTTGGCCGCCCATCTTTGCTCATCATTGTTTGGCCGGTGGCCTTTCAGCTAAATGCCCTTTTACCCTCTCGTGAAATCCTCCGCAGATGCTGATTTCCAAACGTTGGTTACATTGTAATTCAGGTGCTCAGTCGTTCTGCAAGTGATATTTTACAAATTCTAAGCTTGTGTCCGACCTTTGTTGTTAAGAAATTACAGAGTGTGATGTTTCCACACTGTGTGAACTCTGTACTGTTCCCATGTCGGAAACAAGTTGTTATTTAGCCTTGTTTCTGCTCTCCCCCAGTATGCGAGGTTCTGGATATGCTGAGCCTACCTGATGTTTGTGATAGCGTCCATAATAGCTTCAAACAGACCTCACCCCCTGCTATCTCGCTGGCTGTAGCCGAGCTGATATCACCACAACAATTAATTTCTCCGGCTTATAGGTGATGAAAGCTCACGCTGAAAACTGTCTTTCTGGCTTTTTTTTTTAAAAAGCTAATTTAACATCTCATTATTTTCATGAGCACATTCTTACGTAAAGACAAAGCCTGTAAATGTGTCACTGTAAAAGTACAGTTGGTTGAACTGGTTGTGAGGAGTTGATGGATGGATTAATATATACAATAAATGAATGCTGGGGAAAATGATGACATGGATGAATGGATAGGAATGGATTGGTAGGAGTGGTAAAGGGTCAACAACTTGAAGAGAGAGAAAGGCTTTCCCATATATGTACATAGTGATTCTGGTACCGTTTTAAGCATTCATTTGTCATTTTTTAGCATGTGCTGATTTGTGAATATTGCTGTATTTCTTTCCACCTTGTTAAAATAGTCCCATTGTCACCCTTGTTTTCTCATTCCCATTACTCTGGTTGGCTCCCAGACCCTCAAAGCTGACAGATATTAGTGGATAAACTAAAGATTAGGCTGCCACTTGTATGTAGCCAGTAGACTACGTCATTGTAGCCATGTTTCTTGCCACAAGTCCAGTATTCACTCAACATTTAGCTGTAGACTTTGAAGAAAAAGATCATAAGATCTAGTTCTTTTGCTCATTTACTTCTTCTATTTCACGCTGGGCAGTGTACACTAAGTAAGGTCATGCCTGCTTGCCTAAACTTGTTCGCCAAATATGTCTGACTTAAAACGATGAGGTTTTAAGAACCAAAACAATGAGCTGAAATCAGCTGCAGATGAAAGATGTTTAGGGCAGAATTGGCCGATGATTCTCAGTGGAGTCGGCAGTAGGAACAGTAATTCAATCATTTGTTGCTGTTGTCTGTTGTTAGTCTGATGTCATTTTGTTTTTCTGACTGTGAAATTGTAAAATCCTACAAGTCATAGTGAGAAAATTGTGTTTCATAACAAGTTCATTACTTAATCGATGTGACAATAATTTATATTGACCGTGTCATGTGCTCACACAAAAGTGTTGGTTTCCATTTAGCTGAGGACTACATGACCAACAGGAGAACTCTGTATACATGCGCACAGCCTCCTAAAGCCATACGCAGTTACATTTTCTCTCTGTCTCCGTCTACCTCCCTCTCTCTCACACACACACACACACACACACACACATTCACACAAGCAAGCACACACACTCCCAACAGAGGGTGGAAAGGGAGTGAGTTGGATTAGTTTCTACACCAGTGAAAATTGGCCAAACAGTCCCAATTATGGGATAACTTGGGCTAACCTAATACACCACTGCAATTACCTGGCATCAGACCCCGCACACACACACACACACACACACACACACACAGGCACAGAGAAACAAACAGAGGCACACACAAATGCACACCTGCTGTGACAACAGAAGGTGCTGATCTAATACGGTTGGTCACTTAGAGCGGGAGGAAGAGCGATTGGTCCTCCTCTGTCTTTGAATCCTTTTGTCCTGTTCTCTCTGCTATTTGTCTCCTGTCATTCCCGTGATCTAAGTGCCACACTCTTCAGTTTCCCCCAACTGTTGACTCTTTCCTTTCTTAACCTCTCTCATCCTCACTCCTTCCCACTGTCCAAACACAAGTTTGTCCTTTAAAACAACTGTAATCTGGTGTCCAACCTCTCCCCTTCTCTCTTTTCTTTATGTCTCTCACAATCCCATTTTCCTCTGTTCCTTCAAGTTTCCCTATTCCTTGTATACAGCAAGAAGGGTTGGACGTATTAGAGTATCCTAGTGAAGTATGCTTTCATGTATGCAGCTTTTATTACATGTGAGTGAAATGTAAGCATCTATATTGTAATTGTATGAGCTATTAATGATTCTATGTCATGCTTACATGTTATATATTACATATTCTATCTACACAATCGATAAACTACAAGACGCACAAATCAGTAATTTCTAATCAATCAGGATTAAATAGAGATGAGTAGCATCAGTAGTGTCTCATTAACGCCTACATTTGAATGCTGTGTCTCTGTATGAAGGTCCTGCTCAACTGGATCCTAATTTCTATAAGTCAGAGTTAAGTGGTGCACCAAAGCAAAGTTAAGTGAACTTTAAGTTTACTGTACTAAGGGTACACTTAAGTACAGTGGGTAGTTATATGGCTTTTATTGTCTTTACATTTGAGCAGAATCTTGACAGACATCCGAGTTAACAGCACACTGAAACATTCGCTGATTGATACTACATTTTTGCCTGCATCTTCCTTATCTTCTTCTTCTCTTCCTCCTCTCTTCCACATCTTTGTGTTTGCGTGTGTGCACCTGCATGTACCTGTGTGTGTGTGTGTGTGTGTGTGTGTGTGTGTGTGTGTGTGTGTGTGTGTGTGTGTTTATGTGTGTGCATGTGTGTCTCCTTAGTTGTAGTAGCTGTGTTCTAATTGCATAGCACTGTGTGGGACAGGTGGGGGAAGTGCTAGTGACAGTCTATTAAGGCAGGATATCCCTGTTGCCATTAGCAGCAGATTGCCCTGTGATTCTGTGGTCTCCACATTCACCCAGCGTTCACAGGGGCCCACAGATACTATGCTAGGAATTTACAATAAGATGGTCACTAACAACACTGTACTAAAAAGCAATATTTTTTGTAGCGTGACGTGACTCTTAACGGGGGATTGCTTGTTTTATTATGGGGTTTTTTTTCTGTAGCAGTGATTGTTGGACTCTTTTTTTTTTTATACATAAATGCTAAAGCGATGGATTGGGTCAATGAAGGCAGGATATCTATGTTGCCATCACAATAGGTGACAGAGTGGCGTTCTGAAGAGATATAATCCTTAATCTGTTACTCTCCAGTATTCTTACACTCGTATACAGATCTAGGTTATGATGTACTGTAAATCATGGGAAACGTTTGCTGGCTATTGCATTCATCTGTTTTTACACACATTTACAATATTCACATGGTTATTCCCTTTAGATCAGTGAGTACAAAGCAATAAAATATAGTGTTTATAAAGTATATAGTCTGCAGACTGTACATATAGTCAGACGTGTTAAAATATGATAATAGCACGTTCACTCTTTTGGACAAATGGAACAGCTCATTATGGTGCTACCTGTGTAAACGATCAGCCATAACTTTGTGGCCACTGACAGGTGAAGTGAAGAACATTGATTATCTCCTGACAATGGCACCTGTCAGTGGGTGGAATATATTATGCAGCAAGTGAACATTTTGTCCTCCAAGTTGATGTGTTGAAGCAGGAAAAATGGTCAAGTGCAAGGATGTGAGCGGCTTTGACGCGGGTCAATCTGTGATGGCAGTTTGTGCATAATTT
>JAVQJF010076856.1:0-24657 GCA_036023855.1 Gadopsis marmoratus | reverse complement strand
AAAATACAGTGATTTGTTGCTTCACTGCATACACTTCTGCAGGCCTCAACCTGAAACTGAAGTACCAACTTCTCATGTAGTGGCTGTGACATTCGAAAGGGAAAAAACGAAATAACGTTCGGGTTTAAACTTAACTTGAGTAGAGGCATTTCATTTAGCGTACAACAAATGTATTTTTGCAGTGCTGTAACTTTCTACTGCGATGGGGGGAGGGGGGGGGGGGGGGAGACAAATAACAGTGTCTTGTTTATCAGTCATCCAGGAAGCAAGAACATCTTTGCAGACCGGTTTAGCAGCTACATACTACAGAGCACACTCACATGCAACCGACACTCTGAGACAGGTACACGCTGCTATTTCGGTCCTACGTTGTCTACTAAGAAACCACTCGTGTACATCGTGAAGTGGCCAGAATGGCTGGATTTTATTTCTAAGTGCCGCGGTGTGCAGTCCAGCACGGCACCCGGCGCGGGGACACCCTGCTGGGGGGCGGTGGCGCTCTCTAGTGTCGCCGGCTCAGTCACATAAATAGGTCCACACGTCCGCTTAGACCCGCGTCTATTGACACCATCAACAAAAGCGGCGAATAAGCCGCGTTTATCTGCGCCGCTGCTCGTGTAAAACCGGTGACACGGGCTAGACGACGAAACGGCGACGCAATTTTCGCTCGACTGGCAAAGAAAGAAGAAGCACGACGCCCGCTGCAGCAAAGGGGAGGAAATATAACCGAAGAAACACACCACCCCCACCCCCCCTCGCTTGAGGACAAATATTGTAGTAGCTGAGTGAAGGGAGACAAACAAAATGGTGGCCCTTTTAATGAAAAAGTTAGACGGCTGAAATAATCTTCGTGCACCCCCCCCCCTCCTCCTCCTCCTCCTCCCAGCAGCGACTCGCTGGCCATTGTTTGGGCAACAAGCAGACACATTCCATCGTGCTTTCACGCTCGGCCGCTGGGCAACAACCAACGCAGCCCTCGAAGCACAAAATGAGGAAGGCGACGGTCAACTTTTGCAACACTTATCGACATTTGCCCGCAACTCCGCATACGGCTGCGTGCGCGGCTTTATTTCAAGACGTAGCCGAGTTGACGCCGTTGGTTCCGAAGAGTTCGCAGGCGTTCAGGGTCGCTAGCTTAAAATGTGGCTAACACAAGCTACGTCGCCGTGGAACATGTGGAACCGGGGGGCCCGTCCGAAGTCGTCCGTACTCGCATGTACTAAATCTTCGGCGTGCTTCAAAACTTCTCTTGGCGATTTTTTTGTTAACGCATTGACGGTGACAGCGGGTTCTGTTTTTTTCCTCAAAAGAGTGGGAGAAAGTTTTAGTGTCGTCACCACAAAAAAAACAAAAAAAAAAGTCGGGAGCGCAGCAACAAACTCCGTGGACGCCTAACGTTAGCAACGCAACTCTCAGACCTCGCCGAGGTCTGCGGTTAACCACGCTCACTCGTGATACGACCGGATATCTAGCCTCGGATAAGAGGCACTGCTCGGGAGTGTTACTATGCCTGCCACGGTTAACAATGTCGGCGTATCCGATGCTAGAACGGCAGGTAGCGGGGAAGCCGTGCCGACACCGGACTGCGCCGCGGTCACGCTTCTCTCCCTCCCTCCCTCCCCGGCGGCTCGCCGATCGCTCCAGACTGCCACTTACCTTCATCGAGAAGCCTCTCCAGGTGCGTGAAGATGCCGCAGAGATTTGGCAAACTGGTCATGAGCTTCTTCTCGTTTAGTAATTGCATCAAATAGTCGGGACTCGGCCTCGGTCGCTCCTTCACTTCGACCTCTCCGACCATCATCTTTGCGGCGAGAGCGGAGAACAAACCACTGCGAAACACAGAATCCTCTTTAAGGAAAAATATTTAAAAAAAAAAAAAAAAAACCGAGAAAAAAAAAAACTTGCAGATCCAATCCCTCGCTTCCCTCCTCCTTGAGATGAGAAGACTCTGTAAACTCCCCTAAAAATTCAGGTTTGGTTTGTTCTTGTTGTTTGAGCGGAGAGGGGGCACAAAAAAAAGAAACCGTTATCTTCCTTCCAGAGACTCGTGCGCCGTACTCTCCGATACGCCGTGTGCGCTCGAGGACGTTCGATTCCACCACTGAAGGCGCGAGACACTGTTCCACCGGAAAGGCTCCGTCCTCCTCGACGACTATTGGACAGCGGGGCTTTCAGGGACCAATGGCAGGACCAATGAGCGCTCACACCCGAGCCGGGAGGGCGGGGCGGAGTGGTTGGTGGAAGGATGGACAGAAAATCAGGGCAATGGTGCGCAGTGTGCAGGAATGCACATAATGCCCCTGAAGTGTTGTCAACACAGAACAGGACGCATTTACTTATTTCCTCACTAATCGCAACATTATAACAGTTAAAAATATCAAACTCCCAACAATCCTTTGTTCCTTAATAGTATGGCACTGTTGCCAGTGGTCTCAAATTTAACAACATCGGCAGTATCCCTGACAATACTGTGAGTGAAAAGTGAGCAAGTCTCTTTGTTTTAGACAACAAGGTCAATCCTTTAAAAACCACGAGTTATCATGAGTCCTCATTTTGTTATATGTTTTTATTTTGACTTATCAACACCCACAGTTCCCTTTCCCGTTGTGGCTCAGTTGTTTTGTTTATTATATTTTTGTCAAAAAAGGGCGGCTCCTTATTTATTTTGCCAATTCCATCTGATTTTATGTTGCTTCCCTTTCCTCTAAAGACCTAGGTTGTAATAAAGAAGGGTTAACAATGCTTTAGAGGGATTACAAATCATATAGTGACCCTGTCCAGAAAAAGCTGGGGCTGTGGAGCCCTTTCAGAATCAGATTGAGGTTTATTGCCAAGCAGGTTGTCATGTACAAGACATTCGCCTTGGTATATTGGTGCATAACAATAAACATAGTAAGTAGAACATAAGAAAGACAAAGAAAGTACTGAAAGTCAAGAAGCCATGACGTCCATAAGATCATCAGCACCACATTCCAGTGACTACCTGAAAGCAAATTTGTCACTTAGATTTTACAGTGTCTGCTGTAATTCTATGGTAACAACGTGTATCATGTATGGACTAGTAATCTGATTTGAATAATCATACGTGGGTTGAGTGCGTTCAATCTCCCACTTCATACACAGGGTTTGTGTGTGGCAGCGGGAAAGTGTACTTGCCAAGACCAGCCTATGAATCAGGCACATTTCATATGTAGGCTTGTACATCTTATTATCTGTCTTGGGACCGATTGATCAACGTTCAAGTAGTCAATAGAGCCTTTTTCATTGTCCTGTCCTTGGGAGGACCTTTCTATATCCTCTGAAGATTAACATCCCTGATCAATGGAACACACACAAACCAGCTACCTCCGGTCGCTCACATCCTGCTTAGTGCAAAAATAAACCACAACTGGTCCGTTTTGATTTTAACAGCTGCTGGCTGAGAGGGGCCCAGCTAAATCTGAGCCCTGACCTTGGCCCTCATTCAATTTGTCCGTTTACTGCTCACCCACTCATGTCTTTGTTAAATTAGTCCCCACGCTGGGTGCGTGAATGCTCAAACAGCTGCACTATGACCTTCTAGCTGCAGCTTGTTGACACTGTGTTGGTACAGAGGATAGTAAATTAAGTCCAAACTCTTTGTTTTACTGCAGCATGTCCAATAAATTGATCAAACAACTCTAACTACATCTGGTGATGTCTTTGGACAAGTTGAATTAGACTGAAATTGTGTGAAATTGTATTAATAACTCAAGAGACATATGTCACACACAACAAACCTCCTTACATACCAAAAGAAAAAAATAACACACATCTCCACGAAATATTCACGATCACTCCTCCAGCCCCAGATAACAGCATTTGGGAGTGCAGCAGGCGACAGGAGCCTCCACATCAAAAGAGGAAGACAGATACAGTTGCCTTAACAACCAGTGCAACACATCTAGTGGATCCTGCTTCTGTCCCTGTCAGCCACATACCTACAGTATGTTATGGCTATAATTATTGTTGAGTCGCAGACAAACCAAGCCTGGTGCAGATGAGAGAACTTGTTAATATTGAAATACTTTACTTCTGGAGGTCTGATAAACCTGATTATTGGAGCTACAAGGAAAGGTGGCAGCACTGGTGTTATTTATTAATTATTATCCTCGTCAAGGTTCATCAAAGCTGGAATTAATTCAATTGTTTCAAATATTTAAGAGGTGATCATTCACTAAAGATTGAGCAGAAATGATAATTTCTTAAACTGTTATTTTAATTTGGACTTTTGTTTGTAACTGTACATTAAAATGAAAATCATGTTCCTTCATTGGATTAAACAGCGTAATGGCGCCATGCAAGAATATCCATTGTCCTCTGGAGTGTCCGGTACTTAACATCGGATTGTCATAATTTCACCCAGTGACCATAGGAAAACACAGATAAGATTTTTGCATAATGGCTTTGTCATTTGCACCTCCACCAATTAAACAGGATATGTAGTATTAGTCCTGTCATTCAAATGGTCTGCAATATCAGTGTGCTATCATAAAGCCAGAATGATGAAACATCCCTTTAAGTCAAACCCTGAGAAGTGATTTTGGTGGATAAGATAGGGCAGATAGGCAGAGGGAACAAGAAACCCCATTTTTCATGTGACTTGGAGATAGCTAAATTGTTCATGGTGTTGACTTTATGTTTCTCTTTTATTTCCTCCCTTAATCTTTGAATTTAAGCGATGGAAAAAGTCAGACTTCTTGCATCAAAAAGAATCTGGCATTTATTCTGAGCTTTGAAAATGGGTTTAGTTCTTATCTCAACGGTGCGCATGGTAATTTGCACCTTGCCTAGCACTCATTCTTCTGAGTTGGGTCACATACTGCTTCTGTGTGTGTGTGTGTTGTGTGTGCAAAATAGAAACGCAGAGTTAGAGAAAGACAAAGAGAGAGACGCAGCGATAGACAGGCAGAGCATGCTTAAATTTGTGTGTGTGTGTGTGTGTGTGCGTGTGAGAGCCTGTGCATGCTCATGTATTCCGACAGCCCGAGAGTAAACAGGAACAATATTAATCCCCCTTTTTGCTCCCCCTGCCCTTGTGTCTTCGTCATTTTTAATAACACGGTTTCTATTCAACAATTAATCCAATTAACAAGGATCCAGATAATTAATGAACATGCGTTTAGCCCCTTTTGAAGAGAGGCTGTTAGCTCACTCACAATGAGCTTGGAGAGCGCCCTGGGTTTTCAGCTGAAAGTATGCTGATGGATACAATGGGGCCCTCCGTAGGGGCCCTGTAGCTGGTAGTAGCCTGCCTTGGGGGCCACAGCTGCAGGAAAGTGAGTGGGAGCTGGTGATTCTGTAGAGGCAAGGCTGTCTGCGATAACGGCTGTAGCTCTGGAGGAGGCGAACGGAGGCCCACAGGCTCTGATAACACATACATACAAACAAGAACAACATCGTTCCCTTTTACTTTTGACTTACTAGTCTGGGGACTGTGGGGAAAACGTGCTGGCAGAATCTGGGTCATTTACATTTTGAGGAAGGTGAGAGCACAGCGTAACAGAAAGAAATGTCTTTGTAGCAACCACAGCATATACTGAGCATATACACAGAAATGCATAATGCACCTATTATTCATTTTAACTCGTATCATAAGCATGACATGACAAATGCCCTATTCGAGCTTGTGTGTTCATGCGCTGTTGCACTCGCACTTGTTTGTGTGTGCTTGTACTGAAAAGTGTGCACGCATTTGTTACTGTCAGTGACTGAACATTATTTATTTGTCCTGAAATAAAGGAAGAATTGTAGACAATAAGGATGAAGAGGAAGGATGTAAGTGAAAGTGATGGTGGGACATGTCCATAAGTTTAAGGGCCTCTGTATGTCTTTGTGAGCACTCGTTTGAAACATCAATACAGTAATCGCACGTTACATTTGTTGCCATTTCACTGCATCTATGTTTATGTCGAGTCCCAGTGCAGCTCTATCCAGCATGTTATATTTGACAACTACCTGCTGACTGGATTATGGAAGGACAAAAGAGATGCAGAAAGATGCATTTTCAAATTTAGGTGGCATAGCTTGGACCTAGCTGAGCAATGCCAGTATTTTCTACAGCTTTTTGGCCCATTTGTGGTTGTAGATTTATTTGGAGATGGGAAAGGCATACAAAGGGCACCGGAAAAAATGTGCGAATGCCATAGTTAGTAAGATCAACAAAAGAATGTAACTGACAGGTTTTATTCTTTCTATCCCGCACAAATTAGACTACGCATGAGAAAGACTGTGTGCTATTCACACACGACAGGTTATACTTTAAGAATTGTCAGCTGGTGGAGTGCTACAATGGGTTGCGGCATGAGGAAACAAATCTATCACAATTCAATCTGAAGCTGCAACATTCCTGTGTCTCCAATAACCCACTCTGCTCTCGCCAAATGCAGCTATTCTCCATTTTGTGTTTTTGTTAAAGGTCACCTTGGGCGTTGTAGTCTAGATGCTCCAGCGGTTTGGCAATCTGGTGATGGAAATGCTTCTTGGCCTGCCTGTTGTCGCCCAGACGAGGGGGGGACAGCGGGATCGGGGGAGGACAGCTGGTGCCACTTGTGATAGAAGGCTCCGATGGGAAAACATCCCACCTCGAACCTGCTAATCATCAATCAACAGGAAATGACACACAAAATCACACTTTACCATTTTACAGTAAGGGGCACTTAAACAGGCTGAGGATAAACACGTTTCCCCCACTCCTCTTTCCTCCCCTTGTGGAGAACACACTGGTGTCAATACGGCTTAAAGAAGTCCAGCTGATGCTACATCTGTCCCCGCCAATTGCTAACAGTGTGGATCCATTCCTGCTCCTCCGAAGATGCCTGTATTTGTTTACCTGCTCGGTCGCCTGTTTGTGCGCACCTGCCAGCCCGTAGCAGGGAAAGAAATGAGTGTTTGTGAGTGATAAGACCTGTAGGAGATGAAGAGCAGGAGGAAGAACAGAGGAAGTGGGAGAGAGACACATCTGTTCAGAGACGGATTGATCCTGTGGTGTGGTCTACTCTGGGATGTAGACACACACAATCACACTGACAACCGCAAATACAAGCACAAATGAGAGAATTGCTCACAAACCGAAACAGTAAATCAGGATGAGATTTTTGCAGACTTTATTCATATTTAAACGGAGCTTTGCAAAGGACTGCACAAGGAAAACAGTACGTGAGCCCCCCTTTCAAAATGTTTACATTATTCCTCCACTCTTGAATTAAGCCTGTGAATCAAGACACCTGGCATTATGGAGAGGCAGATAAATAAATCTCCATTGTGCTGTCCTGTCTCGCACATGCTCAGTAGCTCCCTGGATGCGCGTGGACTCCGACAGGCAGACATGAACAAGACGAATCATTCCCAGGGGTGCATTTATTTCTGTTGCACGGCACAATCCCCTTATTGCTGGTCCTAACAATCTGCCTTTTGAGACTATAACATCGGAATAAGAGACAGCTCAGCAGAAGAAGGGACAGAGAGGAAAAGAGAGAAGGAAGTGATAAAGGGGAAGACAGATGCGAGACTTCCGGAGTGCTTGATAAATCCTCCACTGTACACAGGGTTGCGTTGCAACACGCATCACACAGCCTTGTTCATGTTAAGTGTGACCCACATGGATGAATTATGTGATTTTCAACATGCAAAGCAGGGCATTCACGTTCATCTTGTTTGCTCAGATAAGGAAGTGTGGTGATGTCGTTAAGTGGCAGTTGCCGCCTCCCTTCCCTTCCCTTCTGTTCTTCACATGTGAGGGAAAAACAGATAACCGAGTTGTGGAGTCTGTAGCCCCCCTCACCAATCTCCTCCTCCTCCTCTTCTTTGGTCTCTTATTCCTCTCTGCAGCCGACTGCTCCTAAATCTCAGGTCTGGCCGGAGCTAGACAGCTCTCTCTACTAGGTGACACAACATCCCACTTCCCTCCATCCATCCATCTCGACGCGGCCCACACAGCCTCTCCTGCCCTTCATTTCTCTGGCTGGATTCATTTCGGATTGCCGGTCTGACTCACATGCATCTCCCTGTATTTCTCTTTATTCAACATGTTCTCTCACTCACACACACACAGACACAAACATTTGTACGTTGCCTTTCATCTTCCATAACTGTCTTTTTCCTTCCTTCCTCAGTCTTAGCCTTTTTCTCTACTTTTTCCAATCTCTTTTTTCCCCCTCCGTCAACAGAACGCTATCGGCGTGTTTGTGTAGCTTTTGTTGCACAACTCACTGCAATACAAAAGCCTTTGTTGGCCTGCCACCACTGTGATGTGGTGAGACGGAGATGCACAAGGACAAACTTGAGCTCCGTGGAGCCAGCTTTCAGAAAGTCACTGTTCATTCTGAGATAACGGCTCAACCTGAAGGCTGGGGTAGCTGGTGGGGTGCGTGCCAAACACACATGTAAACACTTGTCTGCTTAGTAGACGCTGTTGATCTGGTAGGCTGTATGAATCCTGTGTATAAATCGTCCCGTGTTGGTGCAATGCTTACCGTTTCCATTAGTGAAATGGCTTGCATGTGTTCCTCAGTCGGAGTTATTGCTGGCTGCAGGGTAGTGGCAGCTGTTGTGAGGTGCTGAGCTAGCTAGGCTAATAATAACCCCGGAGCCGTGCGAGTGCCCACGGGCATCGTCTAGGGTTGAACGCCGGAGTCCAGTGGCAGTGGAGAGTGAGGATTAGGCCAGGACGTGGATTAGAGAATGCTATTTCACCCTTGTAAGGACAAAGGCAGGTGTGAAGGAATGGTACACTCTTAACGTGCTTAACATTGGTGTCGTGACCATGTGGTGCATAAAAGGTTTGTCCAAAAAAAACTGTTAGTAGTGAGCTCTATATTGCAAACTAATTGGAATGCAAATGCACAAGAGCTGGGCTGAGGAGAAATTAACAAGAAGGCAAACGGACAAGCACAAAGATGTTGCAAAACGGCTGACTAACATGTTAGATCAATACCATCGCCCCCACATGCCATCAGGCATATCTTTCACAATAGACGAGGATTCCAAAAAAGACAAAATAAACTCCAAAATCCTCTCAACTGAAAATAATAATGTGGTTTTATCTGCGACAGATACTATCTGCTGTAGTAGAGCATGATGTTATAACCTGTGCTCTATGACTGGAGGAAATACTCTGAATGGGAAGCAATTTATTTCCTTGTGTATGTTGCAGCACCCACAGTCACAAAATGATCAATTGCTCATTATGACTAAGGTTAAAGGGTTAGAATATGATGATCTGCTCTATGCTAAATTTGTTTTTGAGGCCTTTTTTTCATGCCCGAGCACAGAGCGAGATACGGGAGAAATTCAAGCAATGTCATGCTTGGTCTTTCAGGCCTGTAGGTCTGGACCAGTCAGGCGTTGGTGCTTCTGATTGGCCAAATAACCTCATTGGCTACATCCATTCCTGTTCATTTCACAGTTCACTCTATTACTTGCATGAGCAAATACAGCTTGGATGTTGTTGTTAGTATTATTTTCCATTAGTGTGTGTACCTCTTGATTGGCTCAAGATCCTTTCCAGACTGTCACCTTTCTTAATGAGCTTCAGTGGGTTCCCGAAGAGGTCAGAACGGACACCATTTAGCATTATTTACCATTAGCGCCTGTGATGTGACCTAATTGAACCAAAGCAATCAGATTTAAGTGCGAAGAAGTGAAGTGAACTCAATTTGAATACAATTTCTGTATATCATTGCTACATATGCAGATATGCTAGCTTGAAGCAAAAGGCCGGTGATGAACAGCCGAAGAGCTGTGGGTAACATTTCTGATGTTCAGGCTGTTCAGAGTTCGATCAGCTCATCAAGCGAGGACAGACCCCCCCATATAGTTCACGCGCCTGTAACGTTGCTGTGCTTCTTCTATTACGCAGCTGCACTTAAGATGAAATGTGTTTTGTGTCGAAAGGGGGCCGCACTGCACTCCCTTCCGTCTTAAACTGCACAGATCAAGCAGCAGACACAGTGCAGCACGGCCGGGTTCAGCAGCGTGGAACGCCTATTCTGTAACATTCTTTTCAAGATGTGCTGAGGTTGAAATATGAGCATTTTGAACCTGTCTTCTGGTTGAGAATAGATTCCTCCGCAGGCCTGTAAAGTTGCGTTTGCTGGAGACATGACTTACAATAAGAGACGGTGCAAGTGTCCTTGTGAGTGTCAGAAATCAATTACGCTATGTTTCCCCTGTGGGTCGCAATGTTGTATATGTATGTGCGCAAGTGTGTGTCTGTGTGTGTGTGTGGGGGGGGGGGGGGGGGAATTCCACTGTGACAATGCAATAGAGAGGATGGTGAGCGAGAGCACGTTCAATCTGCACAGTGTGAGAACAAAGTTGGTTAAAGATGCCTACTGAGTTACTGACAACAAAAAAAGGACATATGTTGTCATGCCCAAAAAGTCACAGACAAGGCCACGTGCACACCAAAAACACTGAGCCCACTGTGGGGTATAGGAGTTCAAAGGATGTTAACCAAATGTGTGTGTGTGTGTTTGTCTGGAGGAATGCTGCCGGCCGTCATTCCTGTGAGTCTTTCCCTGCATGTGTAGACCGGCGCTGTCTCCAGCTGTGGTTGTGACAGAATGGGTACAGTGGTACAATACAAAACTAAACAGCACAGTGGTTGTGAATTGAAGCAGTTGTAGAGCAGGACAAATCACAGCGCGGATCAGATGTACAACAGGACGTTATGGACTGACGCAGGAAAGACAGGCCTGCATCACTGAAATCTCGTTGAACTCCTCCTGCATTAGCACCTTTTTAATTAAAAGCTCCGCGGTGTAGAGATAACAGCTTTTGGATGTTCCAGCACAGGAAAACAAGGCACTTAATATAGTTTATATTCAAAAATACCATATATGATCTAAGTGGCACTGGCAAAAACTGTGACCTTTTGAGTTGTGCTCACACCCTGCAGGCCTGAAAGGTGACTATAAAATTCAGAACTTGTTGCAGGAGACGTTTGAGGAGTTTCTAAAGGACCCGTTGACACTTCTCCCGCCTTGAAATCAACATGAAGTAGAATCTACTGCGGCTTACATACACTTAAGCTGGCCACAGCTGTTCTCTGTGACGGAGCAAAGAACAAACTTTTTATTACAGTCAACATTCAACTAACCCAATGTGTGTCTCATAGTCAAAAGATAGATTTCGGGTGACGTTTCATTTTAAAATCCATAGAATTTGTCCCATTTTCATCTTTGTTTGAAATAAAAGTCACTATGTGTCAAGGATTCCTTGTCAGTTACCTAAATAAATCACTAAATTAACAATACATGTATAATCTATTACAACATACTGGTATATTTTATTAAGGCAAATTTGTTCCGTCAAGCCTGTATTGCTTTTAACATTTTCTAGGGATAAATACGCCGACACAGACAGAGAAAAAAATGACTCATGACTTGCTGCTATGAATTTAATAAGGGTTTAAAGGGATATGCTAGAGAGCAGAGGGGGCAGAGAGGTAGGAGGAGAGGGATTGAGCTTGGCAAAGTGGAGCACAAGGATTGCATTGGGTGCTAGTGGGGTCAGAGATCGGTTCAGAAAAATAAAGAGAACAAATGTAGAAACGGCGAGATTATGGGAGGGCTAGGATAAGGAAAGGGATAAGATACGAGTTTTATTTAGAGGTGGGGGGCAGATAAAGAAGGACTGACAAAGAGGTAGTCAAGAGTCTGTGCAATGTCAGGGTGATGCCCGCCCTCCCCCTCCATAGTTGATCATGCAGGACTCATATGTGGGCACCATGTATTTGATGTTTATGAAGGCGTCCTCTCCTCCGTAGCGCTCAAACACCTCCAGCGTCTCCTGGATCAGGTCGCCGATGTTCTCTCTCTTCTGCTGACTGTAGTCGATGCCGTCTCCAGAGTTAACTAGCGACAAGGAAACGGAAGCAAACAAAACAAACAGTCTAGGTCAGTGCAGACTGCGAGGGTGATGTCAGGGCTCACAAAGCATCACCTGCGGCCACGCTGCAGTGCTTTGCTGCAGACCGAGTCGGCAAATGCCATCCTTCCATCTGACTTCAAACCCAATGGACAGACTGAATTTAATTTACTCCTCTTATGCTGTTGCCAATTGGGACTGAACGGCAGAAGAGTTTCTAACTGTTCAGCTGAATGTTTAATGAGGCAGCCAGCAGAGAGGAGAGCAGCATAAAGGACATCTGAGTTAGTGACGGCTCTGCTGTTGCACAATGTTGCGTTGATGCACACGAGGCATGAGCAGTGACCTAGAGTCACACTCCACAGGTAGGAGTGTGTGTGTGTGTGTGTGTGTGTTTGCTGTGTGGACATGCACTAGAATCAAGATCAGATAACATATTCAACAGTGTCAATATGTCCAAAAAAGAAACTAATGTCTTGTCTATGTTTTTGCAGTTTTGCAGTTTGTGTACATGTGTGGAAATAGACTCAGACAGCATAATACACTTCAATCACAATATAGCAAGAAAGCTGCAGAACCTCCTCTCCACCCAGAATGTGCACACACACACACACACACACACACAGACAGAGTGAGCTGGGGGAATTTATCAAAAAACATTCCTGAGGTGTCCAGCCTCCACTCATTCCTTCATCCTCCTATTCACCAGCAGGCACACACGCACACACACACACACACACTTCCAAGTTTGTTTGCAAAAATGTCCTGTTCAACTAAAACATCCTAGAGAAATGCTGTGGATTATTTCTTGAGGCAATAAAATAAAAAGAAAAGAAAAGCAGGGGTCATTCGACTCAAAGCACTTGTTGTATAAGTGAAGAGAGGAGAGGGTATCATGAAGTGTACCTGTGGTGTGAAAAAATTAACGGCAGCACTTTAAGGAGGATCCTTCAGCCCCTTCTTTCACTCCTAATTACACCTGAAGATAGAAGGACACATTAAACCTCTCTTCGACTTCTTTCTAACACACCACCCTTTATTCTTTCTCAATCTTTGTAATCTCTCATCTTCCCTGACAGACTCAACCTCTCTCTCTCTTCTCAAGCTCCCCCCCCCTCGCCTTTCCCCCCATCCGTGGCCTCCTCATTAAAACACAAAGAGAGCCAGTCCCATAAAGTGGGCTGTTAAGCAGTAACACGTCTATGATCTCAGTCTGCTGCACTTTCTTTCTGCTCAGGATCCGCGCTCCTGTTTTACATGAAAGAGACGGGGAAGAATTCTCCAGCCGTGTTTTGACCGTTGGTTAGCCTCGATGCGGTGCAACTTAAACAGCTTTGGATTTATTTAGCAGCCATTTTCTGTTTTCCCTTTTAGAGCAAACAGCGACAATAACGGGGCCGAGGGGTGCAGCCTTTAAGAAAAGGCTCTTGTTCTGTATCTAAACTCAGGCTGCCCACAACACAGGCATCTGCACCCTAGTTAGCAACATCTTAAATAGCATCTAAAATGCAGCAATATGAGCAATAAAAGAAAAAAAAAAGTCCAAGCAGTCAGGGAGGAATGAGGACAACAGTGTGCTGTGATACTATGTGTGTAGCTGTGGCGAGAGAGCGGCGAAAAGCAAAGCATAATGTGACAGGAGTCAGCCGCGTCACTCTTGCAGTCTGTTTCAGCTGCGTGTTTGTGTGTGTGCGTGCATGCACGTTGGTGTGGGTTAAAAAGCCAGGCCTGCGGAGAGCCACCCCCTGTTAGAGTGAAAATGAGCAGCCAAAGCCAGCCCGGAGGGAGAGCTTGGCCTTCAGACTGGAGAAAGCAGGGGAGAGGTGCGGTTTGGGAACCAGCAAAGCTCAGATCCGTTTACTGGGGCCTGGAGGGGGGAGCAAGGAGGTCCTGCAAGGGGGGAATTGTTGTTGTTGCTATGCTGAGCGTTTCAGCCCTTCCAAGTGCATTTGTATTGCACAGCTGCTGGGAGGCCAGTGGCATCAAAAGGAAGAGGCCAGAGGAATTTGCAACGATTCTCAATATTTAAAGAGCAGAAAAGGGAGAAATGTGTTTAAGGAGGGGTGGAGGGAAAGGAAGGGGGGAGGGGGGCTGTTAAAAGCTGCCTCTGCAAATGTCCTTCAGCAAAATAACTTCTTTCTCCCCTTCTTCTCTCCCCACCCTGACTTTTTTTTCCCTCTCTCTCTGCTTTCGCCAATATCTGCAACCCAGGGCAGACAGACAGACAGAGAGAGAGAGAGAGAGAGAGAGAAAAAATCTTTAAAAACAATCATAATAAAAACTCCCGCCCTGTGAACAGAAGGAAAAGGGCCCTAGCAGGAGTTGGCTGTCTGTTCCTCTGAGGAAGAGGAAGGGTCGATACAGACGCAGACAGGGGAGGATTCTCAGGGCAGCGACATTCGCTGCACAGAAGGTGGAGGAAGAAAAGGAAGGTGGCACAGAAGAGGTGCTTTGTTTCTGGCTTTCATGCTAAATCCCCGGGAGGTGAGGAGGATGGAAGGAAGAGGTATATCTATCTATCTATCTATCTATCTATCCTTTCTTTCATTAAGGCAACAAGGGTTGCACGTCTCTCAGGGTCTGCTGTGATTTCTGCCAAGCCACATTAGACCAACACTAAACTACACACAACAGCTGCAGCCTTCCTCCTCCTCCTCCTCCTCCATCCTTCATTCCCCACGGTCCTAAACAACCTGTCTTCCCACATCACGCTGAAGACAAGCAGCCACAGATGCAGGCAGCGCTCGGTGTTCCTCCAAACTAATATCAAATATATAGACAGTAGATTTTAAGGGGGTAATTTACTGTTGGGAACTCTAGCCTGGTGGATGATTATCAGACTGTAGCAGAGCTGTACTGTAACACCCATTTTCGGATTTCTGACCGATGTTGGCATGCATCATGTGTATGTTGTATGGTTCTAATCCCCTCGCCTGCCAGGAACCGGGTGACACACACACTGCAGCAGCTTTGGGATTCCAGAGCTGATTCAACATAATATCAACCCACCTGCCATTGTTTCCAATCAACTTACTCTTGATTGTGGAAGTTCCTTAAAAAAGCAGCTTAGACGGGAAGGCCCCCCAACACAACAGCGCTGTGATCATAGCAGCCAGATGCAGAAGAGAATCAATACATGCGAGACCTGCCTGGGCTTTTTATTTTTTTCAAGGGCTTTGGCCTTGCTCATGAAGGGAAATGGAGGAATGCAGGTTATGAGTACGTTGGAGCAGATCGAGCTCCAGGAACACTTGGTGCAGAAGTTAACCGTGGCTGCACAGCTGAGGGTGTTATGTGAGTGCGTGTGTTTTCATTCCTTCTTATCACCAACCATGCACTGATAACCCAGCCCAATGTTGTCAGAGCTCTATTATATTTTTCATTAACACACTTTAAATATATTTTCTTCATATATATGAGAGTTTTCTAAAACAAAAGTCCTATTTGACCTTTGGATGTGATGTGTTCAAATTCATTTTTAAAGACTGCAATTTCCCTTTAAAACTATTCTGTACAAAAAGTCATATAGATTGTGCCATTTTTACTATTAATCTTAATCAAAAAAGTCTAGGTAGATGATTTTTCTTCTATGTCAGCTGAGGGTATAGAAGCATACTTTTCAAAAGGTTTACCCCAAGACTGTATTTAATTCATACTCCTATTTCTATTTAGAAATAATTTAGAAAGAAATGCAGAAATTCAAATATTAAACTTTCTAATATTCTGCTTGAAAATAGTAAACACACCAAAACTCCAAACAAACAAGTCATACTGAGTTATATAGAGATAATCAATGTTCTTCACTTCACCTGTCAGTGGTCATAAAGTTATGGCTGATCGGTGAATGTGGATATATAGTTACAATAAAGCTGATTCTGATGCTATGTGTGAACCAGGCCATAAGGACAGGGAGAGGGAGAGGAGCATGGTGGCGGATGTGTGTGGCAGAGGGTGTGTAGGTGTGAGGAGGTGGTAGGGAGTGGATGAGACCACTGGAGGAAGCCTGTGCTTAACAGCAGGACTCTAATTAAAAGGGCCTCACAGTTGGGCGCCAGGCAGGCCTCTCATAAAGAGACTCACACGGTAGCAAAGAGGTGGAAGAGACCAGGTGTGTGTCTGGTGTGAGAGAGCGAGAGAGAAAGAGAGAGAGAGAGAGTGTTTATGTGTGTGAGCCTAACCACAGGTGTCTGTGAAGGGATGGCAGCAAATCAGAGTGGAAAAGAAAAATCCTAGCAGTATGTGTGTACACGCTAAGAAATGCATAGGTTTATTGAATAACACTTAAAATAAATATGTTTTTCAGCATATAAAAATTCTGTTTGTTTCATGTATGTGTTTTACTTATTTTAAGGTGTCGGTAAAAATGAAAATAAAGAAAATAAAGTACATTGTCTTAACTTGTTAATATTAATAACTTATTAATATTAATTTTGACCAAATATTTTTTTTTCACTCAAGAGTAGAAAAATACTAAGTTAGTGGAACTTGTTCATCTTGTCAGTTTCAAGTGTACATAATTTCAAAGCTAGATGCCAGATTGGATCTACCACAAGAGGAAAGAGGGGGTTTGCATAAACGTTGTATCAATTATGTTACTTGGTAAGTAACTATTTTTACTACGCTAACTGTAGCATCGCACAGTGCAAGAAATTACATCTTATCCTGAGCTAATTTAGCAATTGTAAAAGTGTATTTTATATTATTTATTATGTATTTTTGTGAGTGTAAGAGAGAATAAGCAATTGGAAAATGAGAGACAGGAGGTGATGCATGAGAATAAGTGTAAAGTATGAAAAAGTAATAATACAGCAAAGGTAAAAGTAAAAACATATTTATATATTTTTAAAAAAGTATAAAAGCATTAACAGCAACTTGCCCTCATTCAGAGAAATGTTCCCTGTCAGAGTGTAAAAAAAGTGCTTTATAAGTAGATGTAGGAAATAACGAAGAACATCTCTGAAAATGACTGACTAAAGCACCAGTACTCAAGTATGTTACTTTCTACCTTGGCCTTAAACCCTCTCCTTTCCCTCACACTGGTAGTCCCCAGCCCTCTTTTCCCCTAATGGATAAGCCAGAGGCTGACGGACAGCACAGCTGTGGCTCACATACACAATAATGCTCACGCACATGTACACACACCTGGAACTGGGCCCATTCCCACTCTGCTGCTTTTCCATCTCAACCTTTGTGTGTAATCAATAACAGCATTTCAGCTTAACACGGCTAGCCACAATGTGGGCTGCAGCTTCAGACACGTACACACACATGCACAGATATCCACATGAGGTTAGGAGCACAGGGGCAAAACAATAGACTTACGGCCAGCAGTAGTTTATTAAACCCCCAGCCCCTATACCAGCCATCATCTGGCTCCTCATGCTTACTGAAGTCTAAACTTTGCTGTAGGTCAGTGATCTCATTTTCCAAGCGTCCGTCCAGCCTAGCACTGCTCAGTCTTGTTAGATGCAACTCAGTGCCATTTCAACCTGGTGAAAGTTGAACATCAGCAAAGCAGCATGCCAGGTGGAAGAAAATGTGTCAAGGTCAGATTGCAGAGCAGAAAGTAAAACTGGAGGAATGTGTAGACAAGGTTGAGACAAAGACGTAACCTGCTGAGGATGCTCCTGAGATGCACAGGAGCTAAAGCTGTTAGAATACTATCGATCTGGCTCCCACTGGTTTACTAGTCTACATCTGTACGTAGGTATGCAGGAATTGAATTCCAATTCAACACTTCCGCCAAAATCGTGCCATGTCTTAGGCTAATCTTTCCTTAGAAATCCCAGGCTGTGGGAGGGATTCAAAGCCCCGCTGAGGCAAGGTGGGAGAATCACTCCTCCACACCTCACAAAACCCCCTTATTGCTCATTTCTTTTTCAATCAGCCAACTAGACCAGTTCAGTTTGCGCCATTTAGTCATGGTATTAATGCACAAAGAGGGCTCATCTTAGATGATGGATCAATGCTATTTTCCAAGCTGTTACCATGTCCATTATTGTTTCAATTACCACCACTCAGATAATGGTTATCACAGTCCCATCTCATCCAGTTGTAGCCTGGTACATATATCTCTGTGAATCAGCTTCAGTATGCTTGTCACCGTTAAAGGAAAGAGTCATCTCGTTATGTTCACAGGTATATCACACTGATGGCTTGGATGGGCAGCTACTTTTTAATTACTCTTTGCAGCCTACTGTAGCAGAGGGGCCAGAAAATACAGACGGGGTGCTTCTTGTTGCAGCTATGGCCAGACAGAGGGCCGTGCATAACCCAGCACTGCCTACAGACCCACACCAACAGTGCGACAGCATTAAACTGTGCTGCACACCAACAAGCTGCAGCTGTTTCAGCATCACAGAAATTCATCCTAAAATGTTGGCGTTCTCAGGGAACAAACATGTGCAACATACCGTTTGCCAGACGGCAGCGGTGTAATACACTGTCACAACTTAAAACATTTTAAGGATAAATACTGTGATACAAGCTTTTGCTGCATAAATATTTTGGCTTTAATAATATTTAATAGGCATAAGTATTCATATATTACAGTGAAATCAAGAGAACACAAATCAACAGTACAGCCTACCACAGAGGACCTAGCCGTTCCCCACTCTGCCTGTCCGTGCATCTCCCTGGCTGGGAGGAGAGTGTCAGTGCTGTCAGGTGTGAGTCAATGCCGTCAGATGCGATCTCATTACGGCAGCTTACCTCAAGGTTAGCAGTGGGCTGCTGGCTAGGCACAAAATCGATCTGCACCAGGGACAGGCGTTAAAGGCCACACAAGCCAAACAAGCACTGCACTTTGAAATGCAAAGGCCCAGTAATATGGGTGTAGGCACACAATATATATATATATATATATGTACACAAAGCTCTGAAAGCACTCTGTGACGGAGTCTGAAGCCAAGTGAAATGGGCGCAGATTAACATATTAACGCATTGCAGGGGATTAACTTGCCTTTAAACTTTCTAATGCAAGAGGAATTCAGTAAACATTTCACCAGGGGCCAAATCTAGTCAGTGGTCAAAAAGCTATTCTTATCCTTTTTGCTTTATTCATACAGATAATGGAATACCCCTTATCACTGTCACAAAATAAATAAGTATCCGACGCTATCACTTAAAATAACATCCTGAAACATCAATGGTAAAAACCTGTACAAATATCTTACATCATACACATCTCTTCCGACACCTCGCCTGCTACCTGTGACCCACAGGTTACGTCAGACAATAACTGGTCCTCCAATAATGTTGTCTCCTGTTACATCAAGCAGATGTATGTTCACTCACAGCTGACAACAGAAAGACGGCCGTCCCATTTCTAACATGTTTGACAGAAATTCAGTAAGCATTGACAAGATTTTTTTGTGTTTACTTCAATCTTTCAATCCATCAGCCCATCAAAGTTGATCTCAGAGTTCAAAGGAAATGCCCACCTCTACGCACGCTCGTCTGAAAATGTCACAATGCCATTCGCTCCTCAGATCTGAGCATGTAGAGACGTCAAAATAATGGCTGTCACAAATAATAAATAAAAAGCAGGAAATATTTTTATCATGTTTTGGGTGGATTGTGACCTTCAATACCAGAAGCTAATAGTGAAGAAATTCATATTCATAAGAAACAGCTTGGCTGGTGAACCTTTGCTCTTGCAGCAGGTGTCCATATGTGGGGGATACCGGCGCCTTGCTAAGGCTACTCTTCATCCCGTCCTCTCATTTACACATCTTAATGGGTACAGAGAGCACATGTTGAAGTTGATACAAGGAAACCACTTTTTGTTTTCCCCCCCCTCCAATTTACCTTCTTGGGAAATGGAGGCTTTTGAATGAAACATTGTAGCACAGCTTGGATACAGTGTCAGTATTCTGTTTCCTATTCTGTAACACTGCCACAAGTTCCAACTCAGGATGCACAAGAAGTATGTTAATACTCACATTATACTCAAAATAGTGTGAATAAACAGATTAAAAGGGAAATTGAAAAAGTTTGGAATGCTAATGGAGGGACTTTTCCTGGTGTTGCTTGTGATTCATTTCATTTGACGTTCACCTCATGATCTCTCGTGTGCAAAATCAAAATAAAGGGCCGAATTCAAATGAAGGTGTACCTACAATTTAATGTGAAATCCAGTAATCTAGGTCTATTACTTAAATTATGCTTTTTGATCTGAATTTGACCTTAAAATATCAGTTTAGTTAGTGTATTTACACAACAGTTACAATAAACTGAGACTTGAAATTAGTTTGTAACTTGCTTTTAAAAGTATTAGAGAGTATTATATAGAGAGTATTAGTAGAGATAAAAGCTAACCTGAATGTCAGCACCATGTCAAGGCCAAGAGCTTCATCAGGGTGTGAGTGAAAGCTCGGTCTCATTTAAGTGTAGTTCGATCACAAACCGAGAAAAGATACGACAAAGGCTTCACAACTGTTGGAGAGTTCAGACGATCAGGCTAAAGGCTCAGAGTTTTGCAAAGCGAGTCAGTGGCAGGCCTGATATGACATCTGAAAAATATAAAGAAATGGATAAAACAGGCTGTTGAAGGTGGAATGACCTCGACAACAAAGGGAGGAATGGAATCAGAGGAATTGCTCTCGTAAAGACAGCACATGTCCAGACAGAAACTCATGTGGGCTTCAGGTGGAAAAACTGACAAAGACGGAGAGACGGAACGAATGACGAAGAGAGGGAAGAGTGACAGAGCGAGAGGAGGCCGAGCGGCGCAGCAAATCCAAAGAGCCATTTGTCCTCTTCACTCATCACAAGAGGAACATTTGAAGTGACATACTAATTTAAGTCAGTGACAAATCAAAGTCTATCACTGATATTACCCTAAAGCGTGGTGGGTGTCCTCTCGGCACTACACATTTTTGCAAGTCACTGAGGGAACGTGATTCTAGTTTAAGCATCAAAGGAATAAAGTGTGCTTTAGCTCCTCAGATGCACTGCATTATCTCCCCTCACCAAAAACAGTGTCACACTGCACCGTGTAAAAAATACTGGCGCACACACACACACACACACACCTGCCTACACACTCATATGGACACAGTAACTCTCTCGCTCACACACACACACACACACACACACACACAAACACACACACAGTTATGTTCATGCGCAGGGATGGGCAATGTGCCTGGCTAATAAAATCACTTTAGTCTTCATAACCACTTTAGCCTTGGAAACTGCCATCGATGGAAGGACAAACACACACACACACACACACACACACACATACAGGAACAAACGGTGAGCAGTCCAGCCCTTCCATTAGCCTAATGAAGTGGCTCCCTAAGATGGATGACATGACATCACCTCCACCACCAATCACAATATCACCCCTAAAAAACCTTCCACTAAAAGCCTCACGCTTCCCCCCGGCTCACCCCCCATTGCTTACTGCACCAAATGGACGATGAGCATTCCAGGACCCATTCGGCCTCCTCACAGCAGTTTTATTGGTCTGGTTATTTATCTCTTTAATGCAATTGGCTGGAGTGGATGCCTATGGATGCGGAGAGCTAGTAAATCACGGTGGGTTGGGGCAATGGCGTGATTAAAAGAACTTTGGTCCAACGATGACAATGGCACCAAGAGGACGGCACGAGGCCCATCTGCATTCAGAACAGGAAGAAGCAGGGAGTGGCTACGGGAAGCCTGAGGGCAGCAGTTCCCGGGCGACATGGACAAGGGAGAATAAGAGCATGAAATATGAAAATATGAAAGTGCAAAGTTTTTTCACCACTTAGACAAGACATCAAGTTTTCCAACCCTTGAAAGGGGATCTTTTCAAACACTCTGTGAAGTGTGAAGTGGATGAACAACAGGTCAAACAGCATGTGCCGATATCTGTCATGTGATCTCAGGTGTTTCGCTGTCATGTGCCTGCTGCTTCACCTGAACTCTGGTGTTCAGGCTTGATCTGGTGACGACGAAACTTGGCCAGAAATGCTGAGACGCTGACGGCTCAAATCTTCTGGTCCATGCTCACATAAGAGAGTTACGTGCTTTTCTATTGTTTTGGCATTTCAGAGTGGATGGCACACTTTAAGAAGAAACACTATCAAAAAAATGCACACAAACAGAGCAATCTATTTTTTTTAACATTAGCGTAGGCATGTCCTAAAAGATTTCCTGGTTGAGAGGACATAACCCCTTCTTCTTTCTCCCCTCTTCACCCAGAAGGACAAAGAAGTGTTTATAGGTGGATGGTTGCAGGTACAGGCGTCCATAAACAGTCATTGTTTTACAGGCAGCGGCACGGCCTCAGGGTCTGTCAAGGTTTACGAGTGCCCAGGCCCTTTAAAGCAGGAGTGTTTAAGTGTGGTATTTACATAAAACAGGCCATGGTGTCTGTCTTAAGATGGCCTCACACCAGTACAGAGATGCTTACTGTTGCTCAAAGGTTGATAAGCTGATACTGACATGCCAACAGGACCAAGAACAACCACATCTGTTTGTGAATCTAAAAAGAAAGATCCAAAGAAATCCTGTTTTGAACACACTGCTGTGATGTTTCCGATTAAGATATATATAAGATATTGCTAAAATAACAAGGAAATGTGAAATACTGTCATTTTTACACCTTAGACGCAAAGACCAAAGCACTCAAAGTATAAACTATGACAACCCTTTATTGCACAAGCACATGCAATTAAACCCACACAGTCTCACTCAGTTCCCGTGTCAGTTTGGCCTCCATCATCATTTTTTTCCCACTGGCCAACACTTTGTTCTTCCTGCCAGCTCTCTCCCTTTTTCTTCAGCTTTTTGGTATTTATTTTTTACTTCTCTTTCTGCATAGAGGAAAACAAAAAAGCATGCGACTGATGAAACCACAATAAGCGATATGGAAAACAGGCTTAGCTGCACAGCTGCCCAACTGGGCATGTGCGGATTTACATTTGTGTGTGTCACCTCTGCTGCATGTTTATTTATTTTTAGCGGGTGTCTCTGCCCACTGGTGAAGGTACAGTCCAAACAAAAGGGAGAGAGGGGAGGAGGGATGGGAGGGTAAATGGAGGGGGGGGGGAGTATTGAGATGTGCTGGGACAGCAGTACCACCCCGATGTGAGTCATAGGACACACTGTCAGCAGCCATCCAACATCACACACTGACTCATTACACTGGAGGAGAGGAGATGACAACAGTAGCCATGATCAAGGGGCACAGAAGAGGCACATCAGTGAGACACAGACGGAGAGGACGCGGTCAGCAGTTATGGTGGTGGCACTTCTCTTACGATGGCACAGAAACTTTAGCACGTACCCAAAAACACAGACTACAAAACAGACTAAATATTTTTATGCAGAGCTCTCCATTTCTTTTCTCTTTCTGTTACCTTATACATTTTAGCTGGAGACTATCCTCCCAAGATAAACAACAGCATCAGTCGCTTCAGCAAATGCCCCCAAAAACAACACATGCTTGCGTTCAAGTGACAAAAGCCATCTTCAGCCGTAGGAATTTATGACTTTTGTGTGATGGGAACAAAAGAGGAAGTGGATGGATGGGTCAAGAAAATGTCAGACTTTGACACAAAGGAGTTTCCCATTTCTTACTGCCAGGAAACGGTGGTTTATTTTAACCCAATACCACAATCTTTCCCTAATCCAACCCAAGTCATTTTGGTGCCTGAAGCTAATCAAACCTTAACCACTGCATACATTTTGTTGTTTAATTTAATCAACTTGTTGTCTAGTTGGGGTCACTTCATTTGTGCATCTTCACAACATGGTGGGAAAATGTTTTGTAGTTAGTTAACAGCAAATGCGTTTTACAGCTTTTGACCTGAGATGAGCTAAATTGTTAAAATAAATAAAGACGTCCATGTTTGTTCATGGTTTAGCTTTTGAGATTAATAGTCAAACAACATAGCTGACGTGGGAGAACCAGATACCATTCTCATACCAAATAAGATTATTAATTAACATTTCTACACTTAGATGTTCTGGAAATGTGGGTTTTAATTCAGATGTGATCCAGAAATACCAGAAAGCCCAAACCGTCATGATTGCTTAAAAAAAAAGAAAAATCACCACCTGGTGTGTTGACAGAGGAGATGAATTCATAACAAATGTCATCTCAGGTGGGAAGTACAAATGAAATTCCATAATGTACCGGATTTACAGAAGAGATACTTGTGTTCATTAAATTATGTAATTTTCATACATCCCATTGAGAATATCCACATGCTGTTGCACTAAATAATGGAAACACACTGATTAGCATTTCCTTTTGCCACCTTTTTGGCAAATTTGCAGAACAAAAGCATATTTTGTAGTATCCTGACGGCTGACACGCATCCCCACAGTTTACAAAGGACTCCATGTGTATGCATGGCTGTGATTTGATTGGGGCTTTGAGATTTGAATTACTTCACTGTTATGCACTCCCGCAACAGAGCCTTTCATGTCGCATCCATTTATCACCGTGCAATTTCTACACAATAAACATCTCCCCAGACAAGCACATATTTGTCTAGGGATATGTTGACTGTCGACAGGTTTTATTCATACGGTGTGTAGGTGTGATGCATGCATGTCATGGCTAGTTGAAGCTTATAGGTTTTCCTCATTAGAAGCTGATGTTTGTGTCCATGTAGTCCCTGGGTTGAGCGCTGTCTCCTGGCCAAGTGGAAAGCAGAACCATTAGGTCGGCAGAGAAGGGAGCATTTATTTGGCTCTTTTCTGGCTGTGGCTGTATTATCTGCCGTGATGCTATTTGTCTGAGACCAGCCAAGCTGCCGCCGGTGT
>JAVQJF010076855.1:0-16586 GCA_036023855.1 Gadopsis marmoratus | reverse complement strand
TAATGTGGACAGAGAAAAATAGTCATGAGAGAAAGAGAGTTTTTTGGCAGCAGGCCTTTCTTGTGAGTACTTCTATAGTGTTATTCTAGAGGACTTGTTATAACAAGATAAAAAGTGTTGCTGTAACTTGGTATCTCGGATATGATGCTGCTGTTGCTGCAGCGCAAACTATTGATGGGTATAATGCATTTGTCAGCCCCCCCACCCAATATCACCCCCAGCCGTCACTGCGTACCATACACTAGTTCACTGCATCATTACTACTCAAATAGATGCGCTTATAAAGGAAATTAAGTGAAACCCCCCCCACACACACCTTTGCAACATTGGAATTGGGGGTCTACATCTGACTTTTCCTGTTTTCCAAAACCAAATATCCGACAACCAACAACCCCTTCAGCAACAACCCTTTGACCGGGCATGTAGAGGCGAGAAATTAAGCAGGATTTGAATTTCTTTTTTCATTACTTACAACTATTTGTCACTTTGTGTGTATATCCGAGTGCAACTCTATGAACAATTGCATCTTGCCCTTAACTATGACAGACAGCTTTTCACCCCACCTTCAAGCGTGGCCATTCATAACAGCTGTCAACACTTCCGCCTTCAGACATGCTTAGAAAACGCACCATATGAACTAGTTATTTTCAAGCTTCACTCAACCTTTAGACTGCGTTCACTGTGCCAAAGAGACGCTAGATGGACGACCCAATCACAAAACAAGACTCTTTATGCATCAGATCCAGACATCTGTTCATACCTGACTGAATCTCCAGGTAATATTTCATTCAACAAACTATAGACACAGAATACAATGGAAAATAACAGATTTTAAAAGCAGATAACCAGGCACTGTGCAGCTGTAGTAGACTCAGCTTAGCTCTAATTTTAAGATCAAACAGAAAATGTCAAGCTGCAACGCACACAACAACTTCTTAACAGGTATCAAGTATTTGCTACACATTTTAGAAAAATGGCAACACACACACCGAGTTCTTGGGCGGCGTTTCTGTTGCACCAGAGACTGGCGAAGACTTTTTGTTATACTAGACTGGTATAACAAACAACATCGTGTTGCTGAGGTTGAGTGAAATCATGGCCGAACTTAGCTGCTGTTACGCCCTGATGATGATCGCCATGATGATCAGGGGCAAATCGGAGTGACAACATAAATACACACGACCAGTGAGACTTAATTGGTAAATAAACGACTGGTGACGTTTGCCACCTTCTCTTGTTCATAAAACTTAAAACGAGTACAAATACATCAAACAAGAGAGGTTGGATTCCGGAGGGATGCCGTAATAACTGAAAGGAATACAACAAAACATTCCAGACAAACTCTGGCTTCACCGAACACAAAAAGAAACCAAAAAGGCTGCCTACTCCTGCTCCAAACAGGCCCGGTAAAACTATACGGAGGTGGGACCCTCCACTTACCTAGTGTAGTTAGACAGTAACAAAACTACACGCGTGAGTGTACAGGGCACCCCCGCCTTACCTAAACCGGACCTCTCACCGTTTCCCCATTCTGAACTGATCTGTCTCTCTCCTTCTTCAGTGTGCTGAGACTGCTTTAGTACAGCTGGTGCAGTCCTAGATTGGTCCCGCCACACCCCTCCGAGGCAGGCAATCAGCTGATCACCTGCAATACACTGGGAGGACAGCAGACAACAGCCGTATACACACACTCCCTCTCTCGTGCTCGCAACACGTGTAACGCTGCAGACGACAAATAGCATCCCATCGGTTCGCTCACTGCAGGGCATGTTCCTCTCCTCTCTAATTGGCTGTGAAAGGCCCCTCGGTTCACTTGGGGCAGCCTTTGATGAGCTTGGAAGACTGGCTGCTTAAGTGGCTTTGAGCGAGGCTCTTCTCGAGAGGCTGAAAGCAGCTCTGCTGAGAGATGAATGCAGGGCAACGCGCTAACAGGACGACGAGTGAGATGAGATGCAGAAACGATTGCTCATTAACTGTGCAGTCAAATGTGCCCCGTGTGTCAAGAAACAAACATACGGTTGGAGGTCAGAGGACACCGACATGATTACTTGATCTGACACAAAGGCTTTGAATATTATGTCATTTTAAAGCCTGTTGCTGGTACTAATATATACACTCAAGCACCAGTTAATAAAAAAAGGTCCACCTAGCTCAAAAACAATGCAGAATAATCTAATCAGACAGGCTCCGATGTTCCGTTTTTGTTTAAACAGCTTTAGAAAGATGATTGATGTCGATTCGGTTGACATCTATATCATTGATATCAACCCTCAAACATGCCGATTTCTGAATTTCCATATTCTAATCCCCTTAAACAACTCAATACTAAACGTTTTACAGAAAACTGTTTCTGCCAAACACTGGATCACGTGCTGCAGAGGAAATACCTGAACATGCATGAAACCACTGGTGATTATTACTTATGGTGGTGAAACATCCCATCATCACAGAATCCATCCGTTTTCAGTCAGTGTTTCGTCATCCCTGTTAGTGACCCTCTCCTTGTCCTCTGACTGCAAGAACAATCGGTAACATTAAGACCGTAAACAAGTGTAGAGCTGCTGTACTGTCATCGCATCTCTGTGACTTCATAATAATTCGGAGGCTAGCCTCCTGTCTTTATTAAATC
Organism: Gadopsis marmoratus; assembly: GCA_036023855.1. NCBI lineage: Eukaryota > Metazoa > Chordata > Actinopteri > Centrarchiformes > Percichthyidae > Gadopsis > Gadopsis marmoratus. The sequence continues at coordinate 13,957 of JAVQJF010076855.1, read as the reverse complement.
AGAACCATGAATTAATTCTAATCAGCGTGTGTAGCCAGGCTTGACCGGCAGGGCCCATGGGGCTGTATCGAGTGCGGTCGTGCACTGCAGCTCTCTTGCTGCAGCAGAGCTTTCAATGTACTTTTTGACAGAGCAGGTGGCCTCTGACCTTTCCAGCAGGAGTCTCTTGGGGGAACCCGACTTATCTGTGGCCTTTTAACAAAACGCCAGCACAAATCACTCGTATCAATGCATATCAGCTGACTTTTACTGTTATTAAACTAGCGGGACTTCCCCCCAACAAATATGATCCTGTTTGGTGGATACTATGAATACTAATGCAATCTAATGTTTTATGTTGCTCAACAACCTGTCTACCAGAAGCTAATCTCAAATCTCAGACAACAAATTAGGGTTTATTTCATTGTCAGTTCCTGCCATTGCCCTGACAACATGAAAAACCAAACAAAGAGTTTCATGATTAATGTCACTAAATACAGTGAAAGCATAAAGGCCACCAAATGTCTGCATGTATTACATTATAAAAACAGTATAACAGACAATACCTTAATGAGAGTGTGAAAGGTGTCTTCTGCAGTCATGTACCCACAGAGAATTGTCACCAACTCTGCAGTTCCCCCCAGCTCTTCAAAGCTTTTTCAGCATCTTTTAGCTCATTGTTTTGATTTTACCTACCTGCTCAGCACGAAACAGCAGACAAACACCATTAAAGACTAGCTGGTGAACATAGTGGAGCATTTAGCTGCTAAAGAGCCAAAACATTTTTCTCAGCAGTTGGTAGAGACCAAACCAGAGCCAAGGGTGAATGAGTATTGGACTTGGACAATTCAGCAAGTGAACACAAACACTTCTCCAAAACAATGATATTGTTTCTATGTGTCTGCTGGATGTCTAAAGGAGCAACCATATGCTAACAAATTTAATATACGGTGATGATATATATTAATGTTATGCTAACAGCTTGAACAGAAAACAGGTATTACAGGTTTAAGTCTCATGAAGTGTCAAAGAAATACAACTATATACAGTATATAGGCCCAGCATGAAAAGAAGTTTACGGTACTAAAATCATTTGGAAAATACAAGACAGGAGGCTTTAGCTGCATCGTGGTGTATCAAGCCCTAATCACATGCAACCAGTGAGTCTCCTCCCTAAAACCAAGCCTCGTCTTGTGTTAAACTGATTGGTTCAATAACGTGCATCTGTGCTGGCGACTACAATCAAGCATAATATACAGCTCTGGTAGAAAATTAAGAGACCACTGCGAAAATTATCAGTTCTCTGGTTTTGCTATTTATAGGTATGTCTTTGGAAACTTTGGACTGGTCTCTTAATTTTTTTCCGGAGCTGCATGTCTCACGGTCTTGCGGTAAACCAGGGGAAAAAGGCCAAACCACTCCAACGCAGGAGGCGGGTCCCAAAGCTTAGGCTGGGAGAAGTGATGGAGGGAGTGTTTTTATGAAGGTATAGAAAAATGCTTTACAAAAGTAGCAAACCTGTAGAATCTTTCTCTCTCCCACAAACACAACACAGCGGTTACACCATCTCAAATTCTTCATTGCAGGTGCACAAATACTGCGCTACGAATGAATGAAAAATTAAGAAACATACGCTCATATTTTTGCTACAGTGAATATGGTGCACACCTGTAGAATATATATAGAGAGATAGAGAGCGATTGATCGATAGAGAGATATACTGTATATAGAGATATATATCTCTATATATATTTGCATCAAGCTTCTATGTGATGTTTAAGGTTGTTTTCTTATATCACCCACCATTATACTTTTGATTATATTTTAAATAAGCTACGTTGGTTTCTTAGTTAGGTTAGCTAGCTAACACTGTCAAGTTAGATTCCTCATATTCTCTTCTGTTTTGATTTATAGAAAATTGACAGCTCAGGGTGGGTCTTTGCAGGTGAGTGTCAGGTCGTGACTAATCACATAAGGTGAGATTAATTGTGTTAATATACGTTAGATACCAGGAAACCGGAGTGATGGGCAGGTCTGATCACCATAATGAACACAAATCCAGCATTTTATTTTCATTTCCGGTTTGTTTTATGCGAAACGCATCATTTATGGGCCGTCAGACATCACTCAGTAATTTGAATGCCATCCGGCCAGAGATTTTGTTGCATACTGTGGATTAACTGAAAGTTATAAAAGGTTGCCATATTAATAAATACATGATGCGTTTCGCATAAAATTTACTGAAACACGTGCGACTATTGTCTATAACTACAAATTTCACGGTCATAGGTGCTCAGGTGTTTTGCACCAATAATACCTTCATATGTTTTATCCAGTACATGTATTACAGCCACTGGGCACGTGGAGTTGGTCACACCTGCAAGTAAATCAAGGGGGGCCGCTACTCATCAAGTTGTCAGGCAACATAAGGGAGGCAGTTTGGACAAAAATGGGGAGGAGAACACAACGTGGGGGCTTTTCACCCAGATGCTGGCAAGAGGAGTGTTGGCCCATGGAAAAAAAACAAAAAAACAACAACAGCGAGGGTAAATACAGACTAACCGCTCTCTCTGCTTTGCTCCTCAGGAAGGCGAGACAACCCCACATTGATCAAGGCCACAGAAACAAAGACCCCGGACAGGAAGACCCTCTCCCATTCTTTATTAGGACACTTTATGTTTATGTCAACTGTATCTGATTTTCCCACTTTATGATCAATTTTACCTCTAAGTCCCCTGGGTTGCCACAGTGTTCGGCAATCATTAATTATAAGTGGAGCTTGTTGGTTTGGAGTTTAGTTTCATGCTTTCAGATACAAGCCTTATTTTACAGTTTGCTGATCACTACCCAACCATATCAGAGCTGTATTTGAGCTGTGTTAATGTAATGCTAATGTTAACAGAACAATTCTTTCTGCTGCTTCACCTTAAAAATGTTACACCGGCAGACCAGCAGGGGGCTTTTATTGTGACGCAGTCATAGGAAATGCAGTTCGTCTGTCAATGAGTTAATAGAGGTTGTTCAATAAACGATACATGGACATATTCTGCGCTATTTGATAAATAGCGAGGGATGGAACAAGAAGGAAACCTCTACACGGACCAGTTAGAACTGCAGTTTGTGAAATCCAGCACATCTCCATCTCAAAGTAAGCAACTTCTTTCACCTTACTATGCTGTACGAAACACGGCGTGAACGGTTGCAGTTGCTCATAGCTTGACTCGGTGCAAGTATCCCCCCTCCCCCATACGGAATACACCATAAGTGTTTATCTACCTTGGACCTGAGTGCCCAGTACTCCTCTGTGCCGTACTCCACATGTTTGAAAGCAGTCAGGTAGTCGTAGCTGATGGCCGCCGTCTGCAGATAAAGAGCAGTGACATGTTAAAAAAAAAGCAAGTCAGCAGGTAGACCTTTTCTTTGAAAAGTATTGTACGTTCAAAATGAGCAAAGGCAAATCAATTTAAGTGAGTAAGTAAGTAAAACTTTATTTATATAGCACCTTTTTTAACTTCAGTTACAAAGTGCTTTACAATACATCTGAATTAGAAAGCGATTAGAGACTCACTATGGGATAATCCTGACATTAAAAGCTATAAAGTGTAACAACTGCTGTGAATGGGATGACGTGGATCAAAAAAGGGCCAAGTGACAGGATGGAGGATAGGCTAAACTAAGCAAAAGCAGTATAACTTTGACATCAATAACCGCTGTAACTGTCCAGTCACCTATCTGAAGCAGGTTTGAAGTATGCTGCAGCCAATCCATCAGGTTTCTTTTTGAAAGACCTACAGTACCAGGGGCCTATACCATGAAGCGAGTTCAACATAGGTCTGGCTGTCTTTGGTTACCTGCTAGCCCAACATTGGTGATCTTTGTTCAAGAACTCTGGTAAATACCAGGCACAATCGCTGCACCCGAGGACCAAAGCAGACACGTCTTTTTGCTGATGAGCCTAAGACGAAGGACCAGCCCGCCAGCAAACTAGTGCGGATCACATGGAGCGATTCCTCCAAGTAAGGTTTGATATCCGGGCAGATTTAGCTAAAGAGTTTCTTTTGTGAATGATAAATCTTTTGTTTTGGTCTTGTATATCTTTATCATTGTGCACGCACACACACCATCTTAACTTTCTCACACACGGCCCTCCGTTCCCTATCTGGTCACTGAGCCCCCCCCCATTTTAATCTTTACACCTAGATTCTGCCATTTTGAACCAAGTCCACCATTTTGTTCTTCACCTTTCCTCTGTAGCCCCCTCTAGACATGCATATATATGCTTGTATATACCTCCACTACTAGCTAGATTTCCTGTTTATTTCATCGTGATAATTTAAGTAGACATTGGATATGTTTATTACTCTTGAAATATAAACAACCTTTATTATAACAAATGTTCCTGGTCTCTTTGCTTGAATGATATGTCGAAGCCAGCCTCTGCCACGTCAAGAACCCCTACATTTCTTTCAGAGAACAGTTATTTTGTGGTGTTGTAAACGCGGTAATCAAATTACTGTTGGTTTCATGTATGGATTCATCTTGTTTCCCTGTTTGAGTATTTCAATTGAAGACTGGAATACTCAAATTCAGGGTAATCCAGTGAGACTGAGATCAATTAATCTGCTATCATTATCCCTTTGTAGAAAGGGTGGTGCCCCGAGGGACTTTAATGTTAAAGTTGTTTTTAAATATCACATCTCAATTAATATACAGCTATAATTGCCATTTATTAGTCTGTTAGTGTAGTAAATAGTCTCTGTTAGAATCTCTAAACCCAGAGCGAACAAATTAGTGTGTCCACTCGAGGATTAAATAGAACTTACTCTAGATCTTCAAAATGAACATTGTAGGCAGTGATTCTATTGATCTATATAAGCAAATAACTACTTTTGTACCTGTACGTTCCCTGTCAGGATCCTATAGGAATGATGGCTCCCCCCCCCCCCAATGATCCAACTGCTCAATGGGGCTGTTCATAGATTTAGAACGGATCCTCTGAAGTCTATCTGCTCCAGAGCAGGTTAGCTGTGCAGCATAGGTTACCATGGTGATCTACCCCAGTTAAAACTGAGCCAGTTTCATTATACCTGAAAACTCGAGTTAAGGCGAAAGATGGGAGGCCAGCTAAGTTTCATGATACAGGCCCCTGGAGGCAAATGCTGACAGTGTCAAAGCATAAAAGCATCAAGACAAAAAAACATCCAATTTTGTGGCATCGAATCCACAATCTCCAAATCAAGACTGGGGCAAAGGTCTGCAGTAACTCACGGTGGCTGCGGCTCGTCCGAAGCGGATGACACTAAGGTCATTGAGGTCTACCTGTCGGTTGTAGAGGTAAAACCCGGAGGAGGCAAACACTGCTGTGGCCAGAGAGGAGACTTTGAGGAATCGGCCAGCCATCAGAGGCACTGTGGAGGAAGGAAGGAATATGAGGAATAAGCCCTCACAGACTGCGAGCTCAAAGTGACAGAGGTTATGGAAAGTAATGGGCAGAAAACATGTGAAAGCCATTTCTTTCTCAGAACACGGTCATTGGTTCATCTTTGGTTATCACCGTTCATGGAAACTGCACTTTTATCATGGCAAAATCATTATATTAATCATTATCATTATAATCATTATTGATAAAAGCGTCATACAGCCTTACAACACCAGGGGGGAGCAAGACTGTGGTCTGGTGAAAGCATCACGAACACAGTGCTCACTGCCACAGGACACCACCCCAAAACACACTGTACCAACTGTGAAGCATTGTGGTGGCAACATTGGTCAGGATTGAAGGGAAAATGAATGCCGTCACGTACACCCAAATTCTTGATCAAACCTACAGTAGCTGAACAATAGGAAGGCGACTGTCCTTGAGGTCAAGTCAGAGCCCTGACCTAAATCCGACAGAAAATCTGTCGATGGACTTGATGAAGAGAGCCATCCATTGCGGCTCACCATGAAATTTGACTGAACTTGAACAATTCTGTGCACAGAGGAGCGTACAAATATCCCCAAATCTAGGTGCACATAAGTGGTAGAGACATATACAAACTGATCACTGTAATTGACGCAGAAAGTGGCTCTACAAAGTATTAAATCAAGGGACTGATCACTTTTTGAAGGCTGTTATTGCATTCGTTTTCAGAATTGCTGCCTTTATCAGAATGTTTGAATGTTGTAAGGCAAAATGTTTAAGTAAATCTGGAAAAAGATATCTTTAATGGGGTTTTATTCAGGCTGTAAGACAACCCCCCCCCACCATGTGTTGCCGTCAGGCTTATGATGTTAATGATAAAGCTTTCCAAATGTTTTGATCTGATGTAATTCAATAACATTCATATTTGGCTTATTAACTGGGAGTGAACAACAAACACAGACTATGTGAAATGTGGACCGCACTTTGCAGTCTGCAGTCCTGGCTCGTGGGACTCAAGCATTTTGTGCAGGTGCTATCCACGATGGGTGAATTAGTGAAATGTATGGGTGACAAAGTGTTGACTCAAAGTGTGCCAGGAGAGGGCGCACTCCCAGCTGCTATAGGCAACAAGTTTTCTCCTCATCAGGTCAAACCCCTATAGAAGATGAGGAGCGTTTTCAAAGCCAGCAGGTTGTGTCCCAGTGCCCAAAGTGACAAGCCGGACACAGTAAGAAGCCTCTCCCCAGTCCTGCTCACTGCACCCGGCTCACCTGCTACCCAAGTCTGTGATGCTGGTTCTAAACAACATGTAAAAAGGAAGGAGGAGAACAACGCCTTGTCACAATTGTTCCACCCACGGGCGAGGTGCACCCATCACAACAGTTCTGGCTACAGCACTGCTGTGGGCGTCCCGCTGGACAATTTGTCTCACACACAAACACGGTGACGTCATGCTCATCGGTGGCCATAGTGGCTCAACGAGCAATTTTCTCATCCTCTGTAAGTACATGGTTATTCCAGCAATATATGGTGCTTCCACAAAGTTGGGAGACGCGCAAGATACAACATTTTAAAGAATGGTCAAGGTCGAAGCAGTGGTGGCACAAACATCCTGACTTTTAAGCCCCTAGACACAGCCCAATTTGCCCCTCAGGGACAATAAAGATCTTTTGACCTTTGACCTAGCTCCGAAAACACTGAATCCAACATTTCCCAATATGCAAATCAATCGCTTATTTTCGTTAGAGCCCCCCCCCCCCCCTCTAACACATTTGTAGTCTTCAAAACCCAAGCTGAAGTAATTGCCCTTTAACCATGTTGCATTCACATAGGTGGCAATTAAACGTCTTCTGTTCGTGCAGACACCCTTGGATGCGCTTAAATTACACACAACACATTTTGGACATCACCAGAACCCACTCCTCGATTCGGCACGGGCCCAAAACAGCTAGCGGCAGTTATTCCTGGAAACTACAACTCTTAAAGCAGGCTCTCCAGTCACTCCCACAACCGCGTTGCCGCAAAACTGACTGCGGGTTGTGGGGAAGAAGACGGGGTCTAAGGGCTGCTTGGCGGTCTGGGCTAAGGTTAGACTTTGGAGGCGTCTCTTGCGTCAAAACCCATGTGTAATAGGACACACTGCGGCTGTTCCCTAAAGACCACTTGTACGTGTGTCGGGCAGCGACCGGCAGCGTTTTGTAACAAGCGTGTTGACGTAGCCCAGCAAACACCAGACTGCCACGTACATCCATCCCATACGTCCACGCCGAACCCTCAACCGGCAAAAAGAACGCTTCGTGTGGAACAACTAGCTACCTTACCAGTGTCTTCACACGCGATGTCAGTCTTTCAATTACCGGGTTTCTTTTGACCTCTTCGCCAGTTTTGGACGTCGGCGCGAAGAATTCTGGTTAACGTAGTACTCCGGGAGATGGAGGCTGCTAAATTTAAAGTTGCTACCGGACTCGCACGATACTCGGATACAGATATTACCTTTATGTTGCCCATCAGCAAGGTCCGGAAATGTGTGTGTGTGTGTGTGTTAACATAGCAAAAACGTCTGCCTTGATGACGTTGTTTCCGATTGAAACTACAACTCGGCTGAGCGCGATGACGTCTTTCACGTGCGCCACACGGCGGTCAGCTGTTCATCAAGCGACACTAAAAGGTCGGATAGCAATTTGCAAAAGATGAATAAAAGACGGAGAAGGCAAATAGCCACGAATTTAAAAATACATCTAATATTTAAGAAGTTAGCATCAAACGAAAGTATGCATCGCGCTTCCTTTCCGTTTCCTCGCGCCTCTGTCCTCAAAGGAAAGCGTCACGATTTCAAGGAAATATGTCGAAAAGGAAACAGCCAACTCTGAATGTCCAATTAAGCCACAGAAATAAATATGTTGCGGTTTTAGATCTGTGGATTGAACTGCCAAGTTACATTTGAAAGAGACGGAGGTATATTATTATGCTACTCATTAAAATATTGACAGCAAAGGCAAAGTGAGGAGTCAAAATTTAAACGTTTTAACATTTAATAAAAATAGCTAATGCCAGATAAGATATGAGTTTCTTGAAAATTCCCCTCGACACCCAACCCAGTGGGCAGCTACAGAGAACCAGAGAAAATGCTCCGATTTGCAGGTTCACTTTGGATATAAGTGCATGTTTGGGACTGTTGTGCACAAGGTAACCTGCAGGAGTTTACGCCCCCTGGTGCCGAAGGGTTCACCTGCTCAAGCCAGCTGCAATACATTGTCCATGGTGGTGGAGGAAGTACTCGGATCATTTACTAAAGCTAGTAAAACCCAAGATAAAATACTACATTACAAGTGAAAATGTTTACCTAATAACTTATCACACAGTGGAAGTAAATACTGTTTTTATTGCCATACATTGGAAATTAGTGAATGTTTCATAAACCTTACAAGTTACTACTGCAGATTGTGTGGGACGGGATGGTTACGGGAAGTACAGCACTATCGCTGACAATAAATACAAGACATTAATACTGGGCAACCCAAATAAAACAATGACAATGCTCAGGCCCAAATTCGCTGAAGGTGTACAAAAGGACAAACACTCTCAGGTCATACAGAGATTTGGAAATATGGAAATATATACACCACCACAGGTGTATTGGTCTACATACGTTTTTCTTATGGCCCACACATAACTGCAAACATTTCAAATATCAAGCAGCTAAGGCAGGAAGAAGAAAAAAAAACAGTCTTAGTGAATCTGGGCCTGTGAATAACAATAGCGCATCCTTGTCTGTCTCATCCACACAGCAGTACCACAGAGCTTCAATCATATTCACGGTCTTTGTTTGTCTTCTGCCCTGCAAACTGACGTCTGTTCCTCTGAACCTGCAGCTGAAAACAGACAATAGAGGGAATCGGTTAAGATATGAAACATACAAAATATCAATATCTTCAGGTTCAGCCTTGTGCCATTGTCCCCCCCAGAAAGGTTATGTTTAGCCTAGGTTTTATTCATATCTGCTGATGTTAACATTTGCTGCATTTTTTCCCTGTTGATTATTGTTTAAAAAAGCAAAAAGGTTAAATTAAGATTATTTTATAAGATTTAATCAAACAGTTCATGGAGGGGTGGGTAATTTTTCTTAAGCAGTGCCAGCAACGACCTTATCTTTTCCTTAGATTTTCTTATTAAAATGGAAAGATTCATGTCACCGTTTGAGCATAATCGCTTTATCATAAAACAGAGGAACAGAACAGAACTTGAATTTGAAAAGTGATTTCATTTATTTTACCATTATTTGTAATCACCTGAGAACTGAGGAAAAAAGTATCTTCCATTTTAACTTTTTTTGTCTCAGCATGAAAACAATGTTCCCCTCATTCCACCCAAACACATGAGATATTACTGGAAATGCCAGGATGTCCTCTATTTAGCACACCAGGACTTAGTAGGGTAGCTCAAATGAGTCAAAAGATATAGACCAAAAACCAACGTCAACTACAGAGGACATAAATGAATAGGCTGGGTCTCAGGAGGATAAATAAAAATACACTTAATATTATAAAAGAATAATAAAATAAATACAACGCATAGAAAATAGAAAAGGGGGACAGACATGAATATTGGATCAAATAAAAACAGGAGGGCACAATAAATACACTTAACAAAAAGGCCAAACTACACAAATATCTGTTCACTCATGAGCTGCAGGTCAGAGTGACGTGAAACTGACACGCTTAGTAATATACCTAGCAGGTCAGACCCCAGTTATGTCTTTATGGTGTTATGTTTTAAAGACATTACAGGAATCTAAGTTTCTTTTGTGTTATGTTAATGAATACACCAATACCGACGAAGCCTTGCTGGGTGATCATTTTACTTTTACCTTTGTTCCCTCCAGCACATGTGGGTCTTTCTGAAGTGCATTGTTCAGTCCTTCCTCTGATGTGAATCCAACCCAACAGAAGCCTCGGTGGAAGCCTGTTTCTTTGTCCTGGTGCAACACACAGCGCACAGTTAAACACAACAAACCACTCGTGCAAGGCGTTGTTGCAGTTTTGGCAAGAATAAAACCAAACATGGTGTTCACTGGGATGGATAACTCAAGATGTTTTAAGTCTCTGTATTGGTTTTTATACCATACTGAAGAAAGGGAAATCAGCGGCTGCCTGAAAGGAAGAACGCACTCAAATCTTCAACACTATGATATGAACTGAAATGAATGAATAGGAAAACTGTCACCAGTTAAGTGACAACTGCAAACCACACTAAAGTGCATATAGATATGTATCAATTAATGTACAGAATGGACAATAAATCAATGGGGTAATATAGTAAGAAGGGGTGTAACTATTATATGTGCACAATGGACAGAACCAATAAATAGTACATACCAAGAAAGTCATTTAGTCATTATAATGCTGGGACAACTTACAAATGGTAGAAGACACTTCTTCACGAGGCCAAACTGTCCAAAGTACTCCCTCATCTCCTCTAAAAAACAAACAGGAACAGTTCATCTTCTAGAGCAGGCCTCTTCTACTAGCGGCCCGAGGAACGGAGATGGAAAGTACACGGACTGCTAGCATCTTTCCAACTCGGACAAGTGGTCGTTGATGAAAAAGGAAAGCGTCACTTCATCCATTAAAAAAGTGCCTCTCACAGACATACGAACTCTTCGCAGAGTGGATCTATTTGCAAAGGATTTCGCAAGTAAACTGTCAAAAACCAGAGGTTATGTCTATCACTGTGGATGACATGGCCCAGTTATGCATCTATGTCAGATTTTTCAATGGAGTGTGCTTTTGGAAAGAACATCTGGGGCTTATTCCATTGGAGGGACACACTGCGGATGAAGTGGTTTTTCAAAAGATTGTCTTGTTTTTTAATGAGCATGAAAACTGTATGGGCAAATAGTCCAACAGTTTAAAAATAACGTTTCTCAACTCAAAATTGCAAGGAATTTAGGGATTTCACCATCCACGGTCCATAATATCATTAGTAGATTCAGAGACTCTGGAGAAACCTGTGAAAACCTGAGGCATCTGTGAAGTTGCCATTAATGCTGAAAGGTACACACACGCTTTGGAAAAACATATGCTGCCATCCAGACAACGTCTTTTTCAAAGACACATCCACATTCTGCACGAGTTACAGCAGCATGGCTTTGTAGTGAAAGAGTGCGGGTACCAACCTGGCCTGCCAGCAGTCCAGACCTGTTTCCTTTTGAAAATGTGTGGCGCATTATGAAGCACAAAATATGAGAACAGAGATGCCGGACTGTTGAGCAACTTAAGTCTTGTATCAAGTAAGAGTGGGAAAGAATTTCGCTTTCAAAACTTGATCAATTAGTCTCCTCAGTTCCCAAACACTTACTGAGTGCTGTTAAAAGAAAAGGCAATGTAACAGTGGTAAGCATGCCCCTGTCCTGACTTCTTTGGAACTTGATGCAGTCATCAAATTCAGAATGAGTATATTTACAAAGAAACAAAGTTTATCAGTTTGAACATTAAATATCTTGTCTTTGTACGGTATTCAATTGATTATAGGCTGACAATGATTTGCAAATCACTGCATTCTGTTTAAATTTATAGTGTCCCAACTTTTTTGGACTCGTGGTTGTACTATGTTCATCTTGCATTTAGCATTTATTGATATGGTCCCGTGTTAAAATCCTGATACGTATGCTTGGAAGTGTTGTTGAGGATATCAGAAACAGGCCTATTTACTGTATGGACCTGTCAGAAAAACAAAACACCTCATGTTTTGTAGATGTAACCTTTAGCGCTTCTTTACCAAACCTTGTAACTGTAGCTTTCCTACCTACTGACTGCTGTTTGGAATATAATATAATGATACCATTAAAGTGAAAGAAAAGGGATGTGCATGACTAGTTTATTACATGTAGTAAGCTGTGTATATTAACATTATTACGTATGCTCGGGTAGGATGGTCTGCCCTGTCCATTCGGAGACTTAAACATTGGCATATTTTTATTTATAAGGCAGTTCTTGGATTGCTTCCCTCCTACCTGCAAGCCTATATTATGAAACAAAGTGGGGGAAATTACTGTCGTCGTTCCCGGGACTTATTTCTTTTAACTGTCCCCAAAGCCCGTACTGAAATGGTAAAAAGAGCTTTCAGGTTTGCTGCTCCCTGAAGCTCCAGGAGCTGGTTTTATTGGACGCTTTTAAAACTATTTTAAATGACTTGGTACGTTTCTGACTGCTTTAATTGATTTGATAGTTTATAATTTCTGTGAACTTGGTATTGTTTTATGTGGATTTTATGTTTGAAATGTGTCGTCTATACTGCCGCCTGTGTTGGCCAGGACACTCTCGAAAAAGAGGTTTTAATCTCAATGAGTCTTTTTCCTGGTTAAGTTAAGGTTAAATAAAATAAAAAAACGTATACTGTGTAAGAGTTATTTGTAGCCATTAATTGACAAAATATTGTCTGTCCCACGAAACCGCAGTGATATATTGCTATTCTGCCCACTTGCTATTGAAGTTGAATATCCACGTTCGAGAGCACAAACTGAGTTACGACTCAACAATGTCGTCATCCATGGACTACCAGGAATGTTATTCATTATTAACGCTTATTTAGTCACTGAATTGCTAGTTCATTCAGTACACCTACATGAAACTAATGTACTCCTATTTTCATTAAGGTAACAATGTTCAGTTTTTGTTTAAACACCGAAGCGTCGATTCATCTGTATGATCCTTATGGAGGCTGCCGTTATACACCGGCATAAACTGGCAACTGAGTGTGCGTTGCTTGGTGTTTTTAGACGGATTTCGAATTGAAAAGCGTCTCTCCGATTCAAAAAGAAGGAAAAAAAAGCCCCGGTGAGCTCGTCTTTTAAATACATTTTTCACACCGCGCGATCTCCTCGAAACAGAGGCTGTTGGCCGAGGTGACGGTGTGGCGGCGACGGAAAGGCTGCAAAAGACGACATTCAAAGTAAAGGGAGGACCGACAGCCGCATATCTCTCTGCCTCTGAATATCAACAACAACTTGAACAATAACTCGACTTACTGCTTGCGATAGTCCATGGTACTTTAGACACGAAGAGCTCGAAAACCTTCTTGGACGGCGCCGCCATGTTTCGCCCTTGGTATGCCACTATGACCTTTGACGTAAAATCACGTGATGCAAAATTGAACGTCGTCTTTTTTTTTTTTTTGTCTCTTTATTGAGAATGAAATCTTATACATCAATAGAAGTAGGCTCCCAAGAATAAAAAAAGCACACAATATGAACATAGTGTAAGCTATTTTTGGTGACGTGTTTGTTGCTATGGGGTTGCTCGGTGTGACTTCCGGGTCACGGGGTTTTGTTTTGGTTCCGGGTTTTAGCGGAAAGAAGTGCTGGCTGTAATGTGGAGCAGTGAAGAAAAGTAAAGAACAGTCAAACCCAGACCTGGGCATTGTACGGCCCGCGTGAGGTCAATGGTAAATTAGTGTAACGCCGTTTTCTCGCAGCGTAAACTACAGTTAATTAACCTTAATAGCGGGACGAGGGTAAAGCAAAGCACGGGGCAACTTCGTCTGTCTCACTTGGTGTCTGTATTTACACCGGAACCA
>JAVQJF010076851.1:0-14117 GCA_036023855.1 Gadopsis marmoratus | reverse complement strand
CCCCCCCCCCCCCCCCCCCCCCCCCCCCCCCCCCCCCCCCCCCCCCACGAAAAAAAAAATCACAGCATCTCCGGACTGCCGCATCCCATCCCTAATATTATCTCTGTCCCATATTCTGTCTATACTGTGGCTTCCTCCCTGTACATACCATATCTCCTCTGGCTCTCTGCTGCTGTCTCTCCCTCCCCTCCTCTGTTTTGTTCTCAGTCTGGCAGCTGTCTGGGCCCACTTGGCCCGAGCTCATATCAGTTAGTTATGGGTCCTGGCGGGTCAGGCCCTCGCCCCTGAACATAGACTTACTGGCTGGCCTCATATCTTCACTCAGGACTATGTGTTCCCTTCCCTCCTCTGCAAGCTGCTGTGAGTCCGGCCAGACAGTGAAGAATGCGGCTAGGGAGCAAATATGAACCAAATACACAAACATATACGGTACACCACACAAGCATTGAAGAGTTATATTTCAAAATGCTAAATATTAGTCTATGATAGCACTCATGAATGTTACATAGAACATATATTACATCTGTCATTTAAAATACTGTATATCTGTAAATAAAGTGCTTGCAATAGTCATTCACTAAATAACAACCGTTAGTGATTTCACAAAGTGGTGGTACAGAAAATACACCCTAATATTTTCAGATAGTTTTGTTAAAAGTACACGTCTTCATTTCCTGTCCACACTTGCAGTTATACTGGAGTGGTCACTGCAATAATTACACTGCCCCCTGAACGTAATGGTGTGGATAAATATTAAGCAAAAAAATCTATCATCAGCAGGTTCCAGCTTCTCAAATGTGTGGATATGTTGCTTTTCTATCAATGTAAATTGAGCATCTATGGGTTTTGAATGGTCTGCCCACCACTTTGGTCCAGACTGAACTATCTCAACAACTGCTGGATGGATTGCTGATCTAGTCAATTTTCCTCTAGCGCCACCATGAGGTTGACATGTCGTCTAGAGTTAAATGTCTCGCCAAGTACTGGATGCATTGTCATGAAATTTGGTACAAACATTCATGTACCCCTCAGGATGAATTGTAATGACTTTGGTGATCGACTGATATTTCCTCTAGCGCCACCACCAGGTCAAGATTTCAGCCTCAGCTCTACCTTCAGTTTAGTGCCAATAAGCAATTGTTAGCATGCTAACATGCTAAACATTATGCCACAGCATGTTAGCACCGTCACTGTGAGCATGCTGACATTAGCATTAGCTAATAGAGTCTTTTTACACATTTTATAGACAAAATGATCAGTTGTGAATTAAAATAGTTGCAGCCCTACGGTTCATAGATTTATATCTTTATTTGGTTGATTTATGAAATGTTAATGCAGCGGCTCACATTCTGAAATCATGTTCAAGTATTGAAGATTGAGGAGCTAAGTTTAAGTTAAGGGAGCTAAAAGGTGTCAGTAACTTCTACTATATGGTTACAATAATTTTAACATAATTCAACAGTAACCTCATGTAACCATGCTATTATTACAGAAAGCCTTGTTCACTGTAAATTTGAGTTGTGTCAGATGCCTGTTAAACCCTGCAGATCAGATGTGAAGACAGGTTGCATTCACACCAACTCAAACACGGCTGTTTCTGAAGTTACTCTATTGGTCTGAAAAAGGCTTAAGAGGGAGAAAATGCTTAATTGCCCTATGTTGTCAATGTGTGGGAAAGTAGTGCTGACCAGCGATCAGACCCATTAAGACCCAGGTACTGACTAACATCTGGTAAGTCCCCCCCACCACCCCCTCTGTCCCGGTCCAGAGGAGCCAGAGAGTCTGTTGGCTATCACTGCTCAATAAGGCCGATTTCAGCTGGTCAGGCTAAACAACACATTCCACAGGCGCTGCCCATGAGAGCCACTCAGCTTCACACACCCTGAAACAACACACACATACACAAAGAATGAGAGACGGTTGAGTGACGAGGCACTGAGGGTCGTCCCTGTGGTATTTACGACCATCTTTTAATCCTTTCTTTCAGTTGGGACCAGATTTGCATGTCTACGTCTTTGTGTAGATGGTTTTAAGACCTTTAAGTAAACAGGCCTTCGTAGTCTTGTGTCTACAGTGTACCCCTCACCTAAAACAACACGATTCTGTTTTGTCAGTAAAATCTAAGCAAAATTATTTACTTTACAACTGCCAGCTCCTCCCTACAAACGGATTTGAAGGCAGCAAATTTAAGCTGTGTCCACCCTAAAGTGGACAAATGTAAAAATGCTGTTTACATGTGAAAATGATGTGTCCACACTGAAATGCAAAAATAAACAGGAAAATAGTGACATGTCTCTTTAAATTGGCACATAACAAAACTGTCCATTGCAGCCATCACCTGTTGGAGAGTGGGACTGGCACAGCACGGTTACTCTCCTTGGGTCTTTTTGTGCATTTTTCTCCTTATATTATTCTTTTGTCAGACAACTGAAGGTTAATTATGTTGTCAAAAACTTATGCATGTTTCCTGTAGACAAAGGCTAAGAGTACGTGCACAGTAAGCTGGCTAAATTTGGATCTTTTTCTCTCCATTTCAACCCTACGGCGAGACTAAAAAGGCTTGGTGATCCACCGTGTACAGCAGAAACAGAACTTTTGCAAAAGGCTGACATAAGCTGCCCAGTGTGGGCCAGGCGCTGTGTGGCAGTAAAGTTTAGAAGGACTTTTTGTCACCTCTAATTTTCTTTGCGATCGATCATTTTAAATGTCAATATAGCCGAACACACAACGCAGCTGTTGTCATTAACCTGTATGACTTTATCATGGCAGCACAGCAGCTTGGGATTGATTGCTGGTTAGCAGGTAGTATTTATGAGCAGCAGTTATATCACCATTTCAATTCTCATTTCATTGTCTGATAACAGTGTGTATTAAAGCACAGTATATCTGACCACAGAGAGCAGGAGGACACTGAACGGAGGTAACCAGCGGTCTGTAGCTGCTCAGTCACAGTCAGCTGTGTGGCAGCAAAGTTAATACTTTCTGTCCTCTCTAACTTTATCTGTCAGCACTCATTTTAAATGTTGATATAGGTGATGATACAGCACAGCTTCTGTCATTAGCCTGTATTTATGTGATTTTATCAGACGATGTCCCGACCATAAAATGTTTTGGTCAGCTGAGCGGCTGTGATGCAGTTTGAACTGAAAAGAGGATAAAGAAGAAGAGATTTAGCCGTTTACATGGTTCACTGTGGACAAAAGTCTCTACTAAAACTCCCTGGAAATGCTAGTGATGCAAATATGTTTTTAAATTTAGACATCTTAATAAAGATGAAATATTATTTATGTTGCATACTGGCCCGAAAATGCAATAAAAACTCGTTGCTAGGTAATTCTATCAATATGTTGACAGGATTTTAGTGTATGGAAAATTGTTTGGACCTTTGATCATGTTGTTATTTTATATATTTGTATCGAAGTATATTTATGTATGTATGAATAAACTAACTGTAAGTAAGTGTCTGTGCCATCCACACAACAATACAACACTAGCGTTTTCAGTCTTCTTTACACCCGACAGTGTCCTGTGAACGAAGGAAAGCCGAAACCGAGAGAGAACGACGATTTTGGGGTTTTTTTTATAGCCAGAAACCTTAGGAATTCAAATTTCAGCACAGCACTTGTAAGATTAACCATTTGTTATCTTATTCAACATTAATTGACTGCACTGTACTAATATTAATCATGAAAATGGCCACAGGATAGAAAAACGTCACCAATGAATGAAAACCCAAGCTGAATAAGATCCTCAGGCTCAACTTTTTTTTTTTTTTGAAGAGAGGAACAAACATCCTTACACCTCTTTTTTGACACACAACTGATTGAGACACCAATACTCCTAAGAGCTTTTACTGAGTAATTACTGACTTATCGATGATTCCACACAACATTAATACAACATATGGATTTTCGCATTGGGAGCTCTGCAGAAGCCTGAGCTCATAAGATGAAGGGAAGTGAGAGGCAGAGAGACGGCTGTTTGTTTGAGCAATGGTAGCATCAAACGGCGGGGACTTCTCCCTGAGGAGACATTGCCCAGATACTCTCTTTGCTTCACGTCACACTGTAGAGATGGGAAGCATTCAGATGGCGGAGGGTCAGTGTAGAGACTCAACAACACTTTTGCACAGAAACAAAGACTGGCGCACATGACTGCACACTCATCGACAAACACAGTGACGATGACACACATATGGTCATCTCCAAACATAAACAACCACACAGACAGAGGATGACACACACTCAGACGCCACATACAAACATAGCTGACTGCATGAGTGTGTGCTGCAGGTACAGCACCATCGCTGAAGGACGTGGCGGGGTTATCCACATGTCTCCATGTGTAATTGTACGGGCCTGTGGTCGATGGCTCCATTAACGCTCCAAGGTGCCAAATGAGAGCAAGACAGGGAGAGCACATGGACCCGTGGCCACGCACCATCCCTCTTCCACATCGGCTAGCGAGACAAATGCCTTGCAGGCAGCCGCCAAGTATAGAACATGAAACACATGATGAAACATGCAATTAAGTGCTTCAGTGCTGCTGAGGAGCGGAGTGGGGAGACTGCTGGTTACATATTTCCTCACTGATTAATGGAGGAGCTCTGGGAAGGGCGGGGGTTAGCAAACCCGTCAGGAGTGTTGGGAGTGTTGGGTAACGAGGCGCGGTGCGGGATTTATGTCCCCGCCACCCCTCCCCCCGATCTTATGTGCCCATGACAAAGTGCCCCCTAGTCCCCCATCCCATCTCCTTGAAATGTCATTACATGTTCGCATGCAGCAGGCCAGCGGAGACGGAATGAAGATGGGCATTAATGCTAATGAGAATTGGGCTTTAACATTTTGTCTCATGTCCCAATGGTTCTTTCCATCTTTCCCTCGCCTCCGGTCCACATCCCTGTCCCATACCTCTCCCTCTGTCAACTGTCCAGACAAATTAATTCGCTTTTCTTCATCTCCCCAGCACCTCTCCACCATACCTCACAGCCTTTGACAACACATTGCACCCTCTACACGAGCAGCTTGATTGTCCACTTCTTTTTTTCTTCAGCCAGTCTCATATTTCATTATTACTTGTCTCCATGGTCTCCCATTCCATCTGTCCCCCTACTGTGTGTGTGTGTGTGTGTGTGTGTGTGTGTGTGTGTGTGTGTGTGTGTGAGTGAGAGACTGCAGTGGCGCACGCATATGCAGTCTGCATGTTTATGTCTGATACAATTACCCAGAAGATCGGTAGAGAGCGAGTAATAAAGGGCCACAGAGAGTGCGAGAGAAATACCGCAGTAACCCAAGGGCAGCTCGCTACTCAAGTGGAGGGATGATGTACCTCCTTCCTAACACACACACACACACACACACACACACAGCCCAGACAAACAGCTCCTCTGACTAGCCAAGGTTAGCATTAAAACATATCTTTCTCTTAAGGGAGTTCGACTCTCCCTCCGCTCTAATGCTACAGGCTCTCAGATGCCGTGTCACTTTGCAATGTTGCACCAGCATGCACTTCCACTAAAAGCACAGCAACGCAGCTAATGTAAATTCTCAAATATGCCAGCCTGGTTTGACTGTGCACATGCAGACGAGAAGCTTTTCTGCGCGATGGAGAAAAACCGCGCGTGCAACTTGTGTCTGCCTGCCATGCATCCCCTGGAGTGCCGATACAGAGAACAGTCTATCCCTCCTGCTTCACACAGACAGAATAGAAAACAGTGGAAGAGGACTGGAGCTGAATCCTAATATTCCCCCTGAGCCAGCTCCTGCCTGCGCTGAGGTAAAGGCCCTCAGTGCTACAGACAAAATCACAAAAAGAAAAGACAAAAAAAAAGGAAGAATTCCTAGTTTGGTTCTCTCTATTTTCTGGTCTGCCTGTGCCGTGGTTCTTTCAAGGTTTTTCCTCCCACATCTACATCTTTGTTGCTTTTTAGCCACGCTAGCAGCAAGGCTCTACGGATGGCAATGTTGGTCGGCCCCACCACCTTGGTCCCGACTGAAATATCTCCGCAACTGTTCAGACTTGGCAGCAAAATGTTCTACTGTACAAAACCTATTGAAGGCGTCATTCTACCTAGGTGGCTGACCACCAACCCGCCTACGTTTAAGAACACTGTCTGCAGTGGAAACCCAAAACAGATCTAGGGTTTAGGTACAAGTAGGTACGGGTTTCGAGGGTACTATGTGTACTAGTGTCTGGTTGAAACGCGACTTAAGATGATGGAATGTCTCCGTTCTACACTGTTAATCTCAGGACCGTAGTGTGCTGCAGGTTCTCACGTGACACTGATCCTGATTCCTGCACGCTGGCTTCTCCAACATCAAATCCAGACTCCAGTTCAGGATCTGCAGGGTCAGGTACCTGCCACACATTAGAGGGATACTGAAGCCTGATGTCACCAGTCGGTCTCCAAGGTCCTCTGCCCAGGGATTGGTCTTTTTTCTGCACCTTGGAGAAAGAAAGCGGATACAGTTCGCCGGGCTGATTCACCAAAAGCTGACCTGGTTATTGATAACTGCTGCCCAGCTGCTCCACATCAGTTCATTAGACATCAAATAGATCCACTCTCTCATATCCAGGGACAACAAAACACACACACACACACACATATGTCCTTGGGGTGAAATGACTTGTGGAGGAGACTCTTCTGTTTTGCTGCCTCTGTTAATGAAAGCTATAATTATCACACAGCAAAATCAATACTCTCAGTTCCATTTAGGGAAAGGGGTGGGGGTGGGCGGTTGTCTTGTTTGAGGTAAGACTGGAATGAGCACTGGGACTCTGTGCAGCACAGCCCGAAAATAAGATTTATGGAAGGGCTGTGTTCATCACTGATTGGCTCTGACTGTCTCCCAGCAAAGCAAGAGTCCCATTCCGCTAAATGAGCCAGCGATCAAATTCAAATTCATTTATTGGCTGGCAAGCACACAGAATCTCTTCACAGCAGAGAGAGATTTTTTGTGTGTGTGTTTTTGGGGGCATAAATACATAAAAACAGTCAATATAACTGGTGTTTGGCTGAAGATGAAGGAAGAGCAATTAACAAGTGTTTGGTCAGGACTTGGACACTTCCAACATACACTGGGAACAGCTGCTGCTTTGACTGATGAAGGACAACATCACAATATGTGATGAGGGGATTGGCTCCAAAGTCATCCATGTGTCTCCAGATGACGATCATGTCTTTGTAAAGGGTTTATAAGTTGTCTTTATTAGCGTTAATACACTATGTTATCAGCATTTACAGATCAGCCACTAATAAGAACAACATTTTGGTTGTCAGGTTGTGAACGAAACCTTTGAGTAATTGAACCATTGGATCAAAAGCCATTGATTTATAGCTCTATGTGTGGGAGTGGTTGACGCCAGACTTGGAAAATCTAGATGCAGTGTTGTGCAAATTCACACTTCACAAGAGGTAGCTCAAAGTTCAGGTCACACAGATTAAAATTAATTAGTTCATGTTCATTTCATTTTTTTTTTTTTAAATGAGCTGCTCTGAGTTATTTTTCAATAGAACCTCGGGGATACCCGTCTATCCCCAGACCCCCAAGTCGGTCTAGTTGTTGTTGGGAAACCGGCCCTTTACAAAACTCTACTTTGCAGCTGGTCTTACCCTTTGCGAATGATTTCTTGTGCTCTCCATTCACTCGCAGATATTCCCAAAGACCGGTCGGATGCTTCAGCTTGATGTGTTGGTTAGAAGTCATCGCTGATGTGGCTGACGTTCCGGCCTGTTTTTTCACACTCTAAAACAAAAAATGTGAGATTTTCTCCATTGGAATCTGTACTGATTTCCTTCAAATTTTCATAATGAACTGGCTTCAACCGTACCGGTAGCTTTTATCTGACTTGCCACTTGCACTACTGGCATGTCGGGTGCCACAAAACACACTGTGTGAGGATTGTTAACTCCAGTGGGATTCAGTCCACGAACGTCCAAAAACATGAGCAATGAACACACTCTTTTTAGTGCGTTCATGCACAACAGTGTCTAGTTCCAGTCACAATGCTTCAGCATGCGGGGATCCAAAGCCTGACATTCCTGCTGTACCTAGTTACTGTACAATTGCTGTTTGGGGGAGGGGTTTAGCTCACTGTAATTGCCATTTCATTTTCTCTAATTTCTAAAAAAAAATAAATAAATAAATCAAGATATGGGAAGAAATCTACAGGTCTGGAACCTGAATACCACCTGCCAGAGATGCAGAGAAAGGTTTAATGTCAATCCACTTGTGACCAGTTCACCATTAATACTGCGAGTATGTCACTTATGTGCATTTATGTGAGCACACCAGTGGCAGGAAAGGTGCATGACATTAATGGAGATGAATAGGGGATGATGCAAAGTACAGGCTTGTGGTATTTCACAGATGTCACTGTTTTTGTGCTTGAGGCTAACTACAGCAGCTCTTGTCCATGGTACCATGTTAGCTTGTAATCTTTTTATAAAAACAACTCGAGAGAGACATTTTCTTCATTTCCTTTTGTGTCTCTTGCACCTGTGAGGGTTTAACCACCATGCATGGCTCACAATGTTTAATCAGGTTGAACTTCAAGCGCAGCTGATATTTGCAGCGCAAATTATTATTTCTCACAGGAATGGAGATATCTTACCCTACGTGAAATCCCAATTACAGGGCAGTGTCAGGCCTGTGTGCGTGGTGTCATGTGCGTCTGAGTGACCTCTGCCAGTGTGAGAGAGCACTCAGGATTTATGACCTTTACAGTTGCTGTGTGTGGAGATAAAGCCAACAAAAGGGTAGAATGGAGAGGCAGGTGGAGGTCTGGATGTCATATTAGGTATTAGAGGATGGTGGCTGGTGCATGACGTAGAGAGTCGTTTCTCCTCTAGGCTCCACACACACAACCCTGAACTGTGGATATATATATATTTTTTTTTTTTTCTTCTCATTGTTGGTGCGAAATCTAAATTGCTGTGCTGGGAAATTCACTTTTATTTCAACATGTCGACATCTGAGATTAGAGTATTTTCCCTTATAATAAAAACAGCTTAATTAAAATGGGACTGAATTTGTGTTTTTATGGGACATTTGAGCATTAGGAACCTCCCTGAGTAACTGCTGAACGGTCATACATTTGCTGATGCAACCATCCACACCTATAGAAGGTGTAGGTGCCAACGTAAGCACTGTGTATGAGCTCGAGAGGGCGGATACATTTAGATAAGATATTGGTGTGTACAGTAGGGCTATCTTCCTGTCATCAACGCCCACTCGAGGAAGACAAAATTAGCTCCCAAGTCTGACATGCATCAGCAGCGTCATGCTCCTGCATGTCACTCACATGCAGTGTATTTGTGGCCTGTAGCTCAGCAGGTGTGCGTATGATTGTGTGAAGGTGCTATGCATATCAACGTAACATCAATAAAATATTACATCTTATATTTTGAGATTCATTTTATTTCTATAAACAAATAAGACTATTACATTGACATCATGTAGCAGCTACAGTAAAGTATGTTTACAGCGCAAACTGCTCAGTAGGGTGTTTACTCAGCTTTAGAGCACTTAAAGGAGCAGTTTGACATTTTGGGAAATAAGCTTGTTTGCTTTCTTGCCGAGTGTTAGATGACAAGAATGATACCACACTCACACGTGTTCATTATATATGGAATTACAGCTAGCTTGGCTTTGGGTTGTGTGTCCAATTTAAACAAACATATTAAATCAACTATGAGTTAATTAGCGAGTAGGTGAATTTCGTAACCTTTGGACAGAGCCAGTGCTAGTTGTTTCCCCCTGCTTCCAGCCTTTATGCTAAGCTAACAGATAGCAGACAGATATGAGAGCGGTATCAATCTTCTTATCTAATTCTTTGCAAGAAAGTGAATAAATGTATTTCCTAAAATGTCAAACTGTTCCTTTAAAAAGGGCCTGTTCACCAAAGTCACATAAAATACATTTTCTCACTTAGCTGTAGTGGTCTAGATATACAGATTTGCACTAATTCTCCAGTCAGGTGCCCAATTTGTTTTTATTGATACATTTGCATTTCCACCTCAGCCAAGACTACAAATGTTAACGTGATATTTCTACATTTTCTCAAATTCCCTGCATTCCCACTCCATTGTTTTTATACACAAATTGAAAAGGGGCACTTCTCCTGCACAGAGGAAGAAGAGCAGGAGTTCTATTTTGTTGAAATGAATGACCAGCTGCTCCCTAGATCGACATGGTTGTGTGTGAGGACGGAGCCATTTAGCCAAAAGGCCATATTGTTTGAGTGTTGTGAACATACAGGTTTGTATGGTTGTTTGCTTGGAGGTATCAATACATTTTTGTTCTACTTTGAAAATGTATTTTAACAGCTATGATCTGATCTGACAATAAAATGTTTTTTTCAGGAATATTTTGACATGTCACAGCAGGAACAGCAGAATAATAAAATAAATGATGAGTTTCAGTCCTGGTGGTATTGTACATGCTGGCTACTGGGACACTTTTTATTAGTAGCAGTAATTGTGTTAGTTTAAATGTCTGCTGTGGTATGACTGGTGATCTTCTCAATGTCTGTGTTTATATGAAATACTTCTGCATAGTGTAATAAGATTCACTGGCACTGAAAATGTAAGATTTTACAGAACTTTGGGATCAGCAATAACCCAAAACTGAAGGTTTTGCTTAAAATGCTTTCTCTGCTGCCTTTTGTAGAATCCACCACTGCGTCCATTTTTTTCTTTTTTTTTTGACAGGCTAAAAATAAAAAAAGCATGTGTCTAGAGAAAAGAAGAGGAAGCTCAAACACGAAATCTTAACAGAAAACTTCCAGAGTTTCTAATAACTAATTACAGTAAAATCTATGAGGAGACCACTGTCTTTTTATAATTCTGGTAAGTATAATTTTAGCAGCCAGATGATGATCACTGGACATTCCCAGGAGCTTTTTGTCCTCACACACATTTATATTTTTTTGTCAATGTTCCCTTTTACTCCTTAATCTCGCCGCTGCCTCCATAGATTTATCCTGAGCCTGGTGGTATCTTCGCCCTACGCGAGTCCCGGTTGTTTTCCAGTGGTCAATTGATAGGGACAGCTGGGTTGTTGGCTATTTCTCCTCATCATCATGTGATAGGTTAGTGGTGTAATGGGTGCCGTTTCTAAGGCGCAGAGTTACTGACAAGTGGAGTGACGTTAGAGAGGCAGTGGACCTAGCCGGATCTATTAATAGGTGAGTGCTAAAAGTGAATGTGTGTGTGTGTAGGAAGGAGTTTGTCCATTTGTGAGTGTGCCAGCAGTGAGAATGCTAGCCTTTTAAACGCTACTGTGAGTTGAGATAAGAAGGGACAGAGAACAACAAAACGGAAAGGATAGAAATGTCTTTGCACAGCAAAGTTTGAGTGACGGATGTGTGTGGGGAAAATGCATCAATGCTACAACTCAAGGTGAGAGGATGATTTGGAAATAGTCGTAATTACATTCACTGTCAGTAGCAGTTTTTAGCTGCTTCAGAGGAGCAAGAGGAGTTGCAGGAGACACAAATGCAAAAAGGTGAGGCTAATCAGCAGATCCAGGAAACAGCCGAGTCTATTCTTGTCTTCTCTCACATTAACACACAACCACAAACACTTATTAACACGCAAGCGAGCACACGTGTACCCATGCACACCTGCGTGCCAATTAATTGGCCTGTTAGAGCAACCACACATTTCCAGGCACCTCAGTGCTGAAAGGTAACTTCAGGTAACTTTGATAACCATAATGCGGTCCGTGTGTGTTCGGACTCATGCGTCAACGCACACACTGGACAGAGTAAACAGTCACCTTTTCACTCTGTTATGGGTTCACATGGACCCCAATGTGAGGGAGCTGCTGCATGTTGTGTTGCGTCTATGAAAGCAGGATGGAGGAGGCGGAGGAGAGCCATTACAGCTGAAAATACTCACCAAGCAACTTCAACTGATGCTGAAACTCAGAAAACGTCTACTAAAAATATAGAAGATTGTCAAAACAGGATAATTATAATAACAGCATGTTGTGAATATTGACATTTTTGGCTATTCCAACCACAGCAACAGGAGCCAACAAATCAGCAAGAGGAAGCAGTGTTAAAACCAATGTGCCGACAAGCGCATGCTGTTAATACGGGGGCATTAAATAGGCCTACTCCTAATGCTAACAGTATACAGAGAGACGAATGTCTGAAAACCTGGACAAATAAAACCTGCGTGGCTAGAGGGTTCAGATTCACAGTCCTTTGCTGTGGAATGTAGTCAGTATTTGACTTTTTTTGTTATTTGAAAGTAACCTAGCTATCAATCCTACCAATGCTTTTGGCTGCCACCGTCAGTCAGACGACCCTCACAGTGGCTGAAATGGTCTCTCGTGGGGACACATGGCCGCCTGCTGATGGACAGTAGGACTGCACCTGCTGCGCGTTGTATTGTTGTGACCTGCCCTTTTTGAAAAGTTGTTTGATCACATTGCAGGATACATTTAGGACTATGACTCAGGAGCAACATCTTAACACGGCACAGGCAAAAATACAGGAATGTACATTGCTCACATGTCTGTGTAGTCAGCTTATAGTCACATGCATCCAGTCTGTCAGTGGAAACGCACACACATGAGGAAACAGACAACTGTATTTGTGTGTTATTTGCGCTAACCCTGGGCTTTCAAGCACCTGCCGTGTTTCATATTCAGTGAGTATTCTAATCAGCTGCGTGGTCTCCTAACCGGGGAAAACAACCGTGAGAATAGAACATCTATTTACAACCTGAGCCTCGCCATCCAATTAATCACCAGGCAGCCAACAGGCCTACTAAAATTAAAAAGAGCAACAGCTGCCACATCAAGTGCAGAGCAAGAGGGAGGGGAGGAAGACGAGAGACGATATGTGAAGAGGTATTAAAGTTAATGCAAGACTGAAGAGGACGGGCAGAGGAGGAGGAGGAGGAGCACAAGCAGACAAACGTAGCGCACGCTGCCGAAACATCGGTGGCCTTTAGCCTCACATGAATTCATCAACAAGGGAGGTCCACGCAAGTGCCCATTTATTTATGGGCACTGGCAGAGGCACACAGGGACATGTGCGACGTCCACCATGTCCAGTAAACTCACACACACACACTTTTACATGCACCAGCCCTGCACTAAAAGACACACACAACCACAGCCCCTGAGGCTAGCATCGACTTAGCCCTCAGGGTCCGAACTAATTTGCTCACAATCTTACACAGTGACTCCCTGCAAACTCCTCCAGACAACTGTCTAAATACTCACCCTGCTGCAGGGCACAACCGCGATATAATGAGATAGTGTGTGTGTGCGTGCACTTGCTGCAAACAAAATGCATATGTATTTGCTTATGCTCTTGGTTGCAATCTGCCTGTGAGCTTTTAGAATTACTAAGTGTAAATACTGCTTTCTCATGCATCCCAGACACACTGTGAAATGTTTCCGAGTGAAACACAGGTCCCGAAACAATCTCACCAAAACTTTAATGTGATTTACGTCCTGTTTAGGGACCCACAGACCATACTGTATATGTATAAAAATAACTGAAAACAAATTTTTTTATTTTTGTGTTTCTTTTTACTGTATCATAACACAATTTGTAGAGATGTAATGAAATAAACAGATGAAATTATTAATAATTAAAAAAATAGATTAAACATTTTTAATATTAATGTTGGTTAGTTATGCCAAATTAAATAAATGTAAAAGCAAGGTAGAGCGTGTGTGACTAAGATTGGATGTACTTCTTTCAACATGAACATAAAACATGAAGATATATAACGATTATTTTATTTGGTATAGCAGCACAAAAGTCTTTGCAGGTCATTCTAATAGAGCAAATTCAATTTGAGTTTCCCGTGGATCCTCAGGGATTCGTAGCACTGTATTGTATGTGTACATCATGTCTGTTTATATGTGTAAATCTCAAACATAAATTTTCCATGAGCAGGAAAACAGCCTCTTTTTCAGCTTTGGACAGTGATAAAATCCAGACCATGTTTTACAAAACATAACTAATGCATCATTTTCTGATGAGTGATTTTTAGTGTGTTTTCTGAGCTGCTAAAGTGGGTCTCCGGGGGATGCAAACAGAACATTAGGCAAAAGGTAAGAATAAGTTAAAAGCAGTGGAGAACAGAA
>JAVQJF010076837.1:0-42482 GCA_036023855.1 Gadopsis marmoratus | reverse complement strand
AAGAGGGGCTGCTCCTGCTCACCTAGAGTCGCCTTTACCCCCCCCCACCCCTCCGCACCCCAAACACCACCCCCCCCCCCCCCCCCCCCACGACAACTCCTCCACCCTGCAGACAGCTTTGGTTTCTCCCAGCTCCCACATCTGAAGCTGGGGAGTATCGTGGAGGTGTGGTAGCACTCTGAAGGGGAGGAGGTGGGAGAGTCGTGGGGATCAATGGAGCTCTCCTGGTTGACAAAGCTCAGACAAAAAGGGCCTTCTCCGGCTGAGACAGACGGGGCCAGCACACACACACCTGGATGGCCAGGGGAGTCATAAGAAGGCTTACAGGGCTTCAAAGCCACTCTGCCACCTGGGCTCATCGCTCAAACACACCAAAGGGGTTTAAATGGTAAGTCTCGGCAACTGAAGTCCTACTTATCTCAAAGTGATAGATACACACAGATACAGACACAAGCAGCTATACATCCACATGTACAAACCAAACAAACACTTAGCCACCCACCCACACACACACACACACACACACATACACACAGCTCCATGGTGAGGCTGGGAACCTGGGTGCCGAGCTGCTGTAGGAGCTGTTTGAAGCCAGCTGTCACAACCTGACAGCCTGTTGTTTTAGAGGCCTTTGGTATGGTCGAGGGGCCGAGGGGAGAAAAACAACACCAGGAATGTGTACAAGTCAGAACCCAACAGTAAATCCTTCGTCCGTTTCCTTTCTCCCAATGCAGATGGAGGGGAGCAGGGTCGTCCAAGGGAGAGAGCAGAGGGACGTGGGAGCGCCTCGAGTCTCCCAGACAAGCCACTGAAGTGATATGCATCTCCCTCACATTCTCTACTTTTTCTCACACCTTTTTACTCTCTTGTTTTCTCTCGTCGTCCTCTCGTGTTTTTCCTTGTTTTTTTTTTGTACACTCTCAATCTCTTTCTGTTCTCTGTCTCCATCCCTTTGCCCTGTACGCGCTTCACATATGTGCTTAATTGTAATTGTTTAATCATGTGGCAGTTTATCCTGTGGCTGTATTCGTTAAGAGCAGACGCACACAAACAACCACTTAAGAGGGAGAAAGAAAGAAAGCAAAGGGTGGGAATTCACAGACTCACAAATACATTCAGCACACATATTCTCTGAGTGATGGATGCAAACACACCCACGAAACTGCACTAATCCAGCTAACGTAATACAAACAAAAACACACAGTAATATCCAAGTGCTCCTCCGTGATGAGCGCATACAGGACGCCCACAGATGTGGATACTTGACCTGCCTCTTTCTCTTATGGGAAAATAGGTCGCGCTGTCAATAACATGCGTGGTCACAAAGCTCGAGAGCATGCAGACACAAGACTCTGCACACTGAGGAGGAGACAACAAAAGTATCACGTCTCATGAAAGCATCCTGGGAACTGGGTGTGATTTTGCATCGAGTGCTTACCTCAAGGTTGACGTTCCCTAAAATTGGTTTCTGAAAAGCACAAGACAGACACATTTGGAGAAAACATGTAGCAGTGCACAGAAAAGCATATCCTCTCCTCTTCTGGCTCATTGCCACCTACTCTGTACAAACATCTTGTGATGGATTCTCAGTTTTATATCCTGGTTTGATTAGACAGACCTTACATCCTGAATCAGATTTTTTCTCAGTGAATGTTGTTGTTCTACTCTAAGATTTGGTCACTGATTTTTTCCACTACATTACGGTAACCTCTTTAATCTTTAATGCGTCCCTGTTGGTGTACAGTGTAAATAAATGACCGAAAGCCACAGTGAGAATACACAAATTCTCACATGACACAAGATTCTGATTTGTGCAGCTTCCTGACTGGGACTCTCCACCAATTTTACATATGAAGTTCAGTCTACTAGTCATATGTGTACTAGTGAAAAAAGGTGTATAATATCTATTGTGGCCAAGAAAGGGTTTTTCCTGAGTCTGAAAAATTGGTACAAAACAGATGGTATTCAATAAACACTTCTGCTGGAGAATACTGACGCCTTTAGGTGGCAGGCTGGTCTAATAAATGATGCTAGATGCATTATTGTAAATGTAGGATCCAGTGTTTCTAGAGCTTGGTCAGTACTAGGGACTAAACGTCAGGGTATCTTGGTACCTTTTAGGAGTCTTGTATCGCTTGTGAGTCTCCAAACTTCCTAAAAGTGCAATTCTAAATTGATTGCCCCTTTAATTCTCCTGCCATTACTGGACATATCTAACACACCACTCCTCCAGCACAGGTTTGCATACAGCAGAGGGACACAACTGCATTTAGTGATAGTGTTTCAGTGTTTTATTCAGTGGAGTTTTCCAGTGACATTGATAACCCTGCTTTTGGAAACACGCCACTGGTCTTTGCGTGGGACGACATGATATCATTCTGTTTCAGATTTGTTGCCTCTAATCTTTGCTTGTTGTCTAATAATGTATTAGATTTATCAGCATTAAAGCATAATAACAGTATTGAAGTAATGACCAGGTTGCTACAAAAGTCAATTCATTCACTACGTAATACTATTAATTATTGTTTTGTGTCTGCATTTGTATGTGTATGTGTGATCTACAGTAGGAGGAGATGTCTGCTGACACACACGCACACACACTCACACACAGACGTGGTACGCCAAAGCCATGACCCTGGTGGTCCAGTCTGCTATACATCATCGTCCTCAACACTCCTCGAACTCCTCTCTGCACTTTGAACAGAACACGGTTCACTGAGCAAGCTGCAGCCTCCCTATTGGGATACATAGAGAAACCCAGAAAATCCCCACAAAACTCTGTGGTGAAACTTTATGGGGCTCTCAAAGGAAAGCCCGGCAGATGTTTGAAAAAGCTTTTACCCCATTGTCCAGGCAGGTCTCTCCTTTCGTTGGTGTATATCTCGGTGAGCAGCCTCACGCTCACATATTATTACTAAAGCATGCAGGGTTTTTCCTTCTTAAAATTATTGTGGTTGGGATTGGCTTTCATTAAATAAGAGTGGATAAGATTCTGGTTTAGCCTCATGAAGTGGTGAATCTCACTTTGTAGCTGTGTCCACTCCAAGTCTCTCAGTGACTAATTATGTGCCTTGGTAATTACATCATGGCCATGAGAGAAAGGGCAGTGGAGGCGGGGTGGAAGTTCTGAGAGTAATGTTGCTGTTTACACAACTAGAGTGATACATCTTAGTTATGTGCATATTCTGTGTGTGTGTGTGTGTGTGTGGTCGGTGAACATTTCATTCCTCCCTACTCTACATGTAAATTACAGTGTGTGTTCTGACAATCAAGCACCTGAGCCAACATTACTCCCTTTTCTCCCCCTGCACTGACTGGACAGAATGAGACATTGAGACAAAGACAAAGAGAGAGAGAGAGAGAGAGAGAGAGAGAGAGAGAGAGAGAGAGAGAGAGAGGGAAACAGAAAACAAGTCAAAACAGAAACCGAGAAAGAGAAGAAGTGGAGACAGTAGTCAATTTTCTTATAGAAAAAAGAGATAGACGTCTTTAAAGGAGAGAGCTTTTTCAAATTCTCCTTTGGGAAGAGAACAGATTGCATGCTTTCAGATAGAATATCTCCATGTTCCTCTTTATTTTTATATACTGTAATACATATTTTTTCTGATTCTCTGTATTTCTCATGTTGTTTAAGTATTATCAGTTACTAGTTGCTACATTCAGTGTCAGGTATATGACTACTTTTGTAAAGTATTTTACATCACTAGATGGTTTGGCAACTCTTACAGTGCATCTTTGAATTGATATGGGAGGTGGCACGGGGAAAATAACAATAAATTAAAGAAAATTTATCTTTTTAGGTCCTTACAGTGGTTGTACAGTTATTGTTATTTTAAGATCTTCTTCTTATTGATATTTTAAGAAGGAGTTTGTCCAGTTATCATGGGAAAGTAGATATTCATACTTTAAGGACGTCTTTCCCATGATAGCTGAAAAGTTGAGATTTAAAGTTAATTCTTGACCTTGGAGACCGCAGTTGACAAAAAGGTTGATTAGTAGCTGCTCTGGAGCTTTCAATCGCATTACTGTAACGGCTCAGTAAAAACAGGTTTGGATCCAGAAGCACGACTCTGAGAGCAGGCCGGTAAAATAAAAAGTTCAACATTACTCGTGGTCAAAAACAGAAAAAGTTGAAAAATAAAAAAGGCAGGCTGGGGAGATTAGGCAAAGGGGTGCACAGGGGATGAGGCTAGAGAGCAGGAGTCCAAAAGGCAGGCAAACACAATAGATGATCTGATGGGAATGAAAGTTCAGTGGGACAGTAGATGATGGGATGATGGAGAAGTGGGAACAGGTGGGCAGAGGAGGTCAGGTGATGGGGAATGGCAGGAACACAGGGGTTACTGCAGAACAGGTGGGAGAGACAACAGGACAGTTAGCACATGGCAGCTTACAAGGAATATGCGAGACTGGGAATTGGCTGACATTGTGATAATCACACTGAGCAACGCAAAAACATGCATTTCAATTCTCTGCTTTAGGGTTTATCAGGTCTGGTATCAATGGCAATGCCTTGTACCTTCAGCTCTTCCATAATATCACTTCAAACTGACCAGATTTAAACATTGCTTTTGAATGGTGTTTGTCCTGTTTTAGTCCCCAGTCACAGTGAAATTCAGTTGTGCTTGGTGACGTAATAACTTCTTGTAGATGATGAAGTGGCTACTGCTGGCTTTGGCTAGTTTTGTTCACAGCAAAATGGATATGAAGAAGTTAAACCAAAGTTTAACTCAGTGCAAAAGCACCACGCTAATGTATGTCATCCATGAGAGAAACCACTGATTGAAAAAAGTCTGATTAAAATGAATTTTTGTCTGAAATGTTGCTCTCATAAATGCTGGAGCAACTGAGCGCTTAGGCAGAAAAGCAAATAAGGGATCTCATAGAAAACTCATATCATGTAAAGGTTTCACTGAATATTTATGTAATTCCCAGCCATACTTCAGAATGGCCTGTCCACAAAATGACCTACATGCAGAATGTATTTATTTACAAAGAGTAAGTAGCCAACTATTTCACAGTCACATTCTTAACCATGATATCAATCCCTCTACAGGGACATCGATAATAAACAAATACCACTAGGACACTGCATTCTCTCTTGACAGCTGCTCTCGGTTGTTTATGTGCAGCCTGTACATAAATGCTAACATGGGGGTCTCTAACTTTCCAGTCCCATATCAGAGCCTGACCCTAAATCTGAACCCGTTCCCTCGGCCCTGTGAGATGACTGCTGGCCTTGGGGGCTACCCCCCTGGCTCGAGGTCAGCGCCCCCTCTCCGCGAGGCCCCTGTGTTGCCTTGTGCAGCCTCAGTCCTCGGGAAGCCATGTTAAGTAACCCCCCTTTATCCTCTGTGGCTCTCTCACCACCAGGAAACAGGGGCCTTCTCCTGCACCTCTCGGCTGCAACGTTTGACAGCTAATATTTTTCTGCCGAATCCGCGTCTGCAATCCGCACTTCCATGTAGGGATCCCGTTACGACCTGTCTTGACAAGGCCAGCTGTTCAAACAGGGTGATTAATTAAAGGAATTCTATTTGTAAAACAATCCCCGACCTCTCTCTCCTGCCATCTCTTCCTCCATCCTGCACCCTCTCTCTCTTTCTCTCTCTCGCTCTCTCTTCATCATCACTCATCCTCACTCTCCCTTCACTCTATGGTTCTCTCCCCTTGAACTCCCAGTCCAGCTCTGGCCAAGCTTGGTGAGTGGTTAGTCCTTATTAAGACCACAGAGTGCCGAGAGAGTTTGCAGTCTCCTTGCATTAAGGATGATTCTGCCTGAGATACTGCACATTAGCAGACAAACATCTCAAATAAAGCGGGTTGAGCTAGTGCTAGTTTGAGCTGTGTGTGTGTATGTGTGACGGTTTAATATGTATATGTGTGTAAGGTAGTGGTTGTGAGGGTCAGGGAGGCAGGAGAGAAGGTTTGCAGGGAGTCTATTGTTTTTACTGCTCCATGCCTTGTAGCAGGTGAGGTCTCTTGTTGCCAATTTCGGAGCTGTCTCTCAATCCCACTGGTTTCCGTGAGTACTGCAGGTGCTTGCTATCCATCACAGCCAAGACAGATGCCTCAACTCCCATCAGGCTGCAATGCATGGTGACCCCGCTCGTTCACACCGTCCTGCAGCGCCAGGGCAAAGGGTCACATGGGCTGTAAGCGGCACCAAGATTGCCGGCCTGCTCACGCATGCACACGTTTTTGATATGCGCACACAAGCCCTCTTGCACAGCTGTCTCATCGCAGGGTCCCCGGAGCTCAGAAACCCCTGACTAAAGTGCCGAGAGAAACTAGAGAGGTTGGAGTGCTCACAGGACGTGTACCACTGTGGTGGATACACAGCACAGACTCGGTCCAAGATGTAAACAGCTTGGGCCGCACACACGAGACATGTATGCGCCCAGTGCTCTCAACTGTAGTCTGTCCTCAAATGTGCACAGATGTTTCATCACAAAACACAAAAGAGGCCATAAAACCAATTGGACCAAAACCCATAGCACACACGACCTTACACATGCCTTGCAATTGATTCTCTCCCTAAAAAGCCAACAGGGAGTTTTTGAAACTATTTCTATTAGGAGTCTGGGTTTTGTCAGACTAACAACATCTGTTGTGAAAAAAGGAGTTGGTGAAAGAATTAAGGCAAAGCCCCGGATAAGCGGCCTCGCTACCAGAGTTACTGTGCTATTCTGCTTATGAGTGGTGACTGCACCACCTGGTCACCTCAGGTCTCACACACATCAAACACATACATTTGTGGGTGGAGATCCTGCACCTGACCTCCTCCACACCATGTTCCAGTCTCAGCCTCAGTAAGGGAGGCCTGGTCTGGAATCTACAGAAAGAATGCCCTTAACGTGCTACAAATGAGAATCAATCATGGGAAAAGTATGAATTTAAATGAGGACCGGGGAAGTCATCTGCTCAGAGATTTAGCTGATTTGTATCCACTGTTATTTCCTCCATCTGTGCTAAGCCAGCAGACAGGGGGTTATGGTGCCCGATGGTAAGTTTAACATGAAGAAGTGAAACTTAAAAGTGGAATTACATCGCTGCTGTGTGGCTTATAGCAGCCTGGGCTCTTCCACAACTCTGGATTCCAAACCTCTAAGATTCCAGTGAGGTATTAGGTGACTCTAACCGGAAATCCCCTCTCTGTGACCGCTGGCATTTGTTTTCCTTAGCTGAGCTCCGAGATGGGTGGCATTGTGGGCCTGGGCCTCACTCATTCTGTCTCTCCCACTTCCAGATGCCCAGGAGGGAATCGTTAGAGCTGCCTTCATGCCCGGCTGGCATCGTGTGGATCGGGTCCAGCTTCTAACATGCTGGGCTGCCTGGTTACAGTTTACATTCCTCCCTTGCTCCCTCCCTCCCTTCCTCCATCCCTCCCTCTCCCTTTTCCATCTGGCCCTGCGGCCAAGGCTGTACCACCACAAAGGAGGCTCACCATTCTCTGTGGCTGAGAGGCTGAAAGACCTTTCTGCGTAATTACAAACAGACACATATTCACAATTTTGGCAAATTGGTGATCTCACACCTTTGCTCGGCTGCCTGCCTGACTGTTCCTGAGGAGTGAGCCAAGGGGCAGGCACCCGTCAAGAGGCGTATGTGAGTGAGAATTTGGGCTGGGTTCCTGGCTGGACGGGTAGTTGGAGGGCACAGAATTCTGTTTCAATCAAGGCAAAGGACAAACCCTGTGTGGTGGTAATAGTGACTTGTTTTTCCATTTTAAAACAGCCTGCTTTGACAGAGAACAAGAGAAAAATGGGCCAGTGTGGAGGAAACTTAAATGAAAAGTGTGCACCAAATGTGAGTGAAAGAAAGAATTAGAGGACATGAGAAGAAAAGGGAAAACAAGACAGGAGAGAGTAGGAGCTGGTTGATGAAAAAAGAAAAGAGAGGGGAAAAACATCTTGAGCTGGAAGCGTTCCTTTATCCTGGCCAATCTCGGCTGCACCTGTGATGACAACCCCTTGTGTGCAGTGCAGTGATTGTGTAACCTGGAATGAAAGGAGGGGGAGGCTGTGGATGGTGTAAGGGGCTACAGAAGGGGAGAAAATGACATAAAGTGTTCCCCCAACTTGTAAATCCATGACATGACCCAGACAGTCACCCTGAAACCCCCACCCAGTGTCCCCCTGCAGGGCATAGATGGGAGAAAGAAGGGAGGGTGTCCAACGCACTCCCTCCCTACTCCTGTTACCCATACTGCCCCCTTCCTGCCCCTCTCTTACCCTCCAACACACACACATTCTGTGGGGCAGTGCATTTCTTCCATTCTGCACAAGCTGTTGTTTTAAATCATAATAGTAACCAGACTGTAATCACATTATTGCACACACGGTGATTTTGACAAGTGGTGGGAGTCATGTGCTGAGGCTTTGGCAGGGTTAGCACACCATTCTCCCAGCTGTGAGCTCAGTCCCAGCCCACCTCCCTACACACACACACACACACACACACACACACACACGCATACACATTTACACACTCTACCTCCATCACTCTCTACCCCCCTCTCAGGCAATATGTTGCGCCGCTCTGTTCCACTGTAACCTGCATGCATTAGTGTAGCCGAATCTAAATCAGATTCCTGTCAATTGTAGTTACACGTGTGCCTCGAGACCGTCCTCGCCAGATAGATGACAACATTGGTTGTTTTGTTCACTTACAATGATCTATGTTTACGCTTTTCCTGACAAGTGTCTCCTTATGGTCCTGAACATAATGACTGTCACCCCTCCGAAGCAAAGGCAGAAATACCATTTTTAATTATTCATTAAAGCGCTGCAAAACATCTTGAAAACAAACTATAGTTTATCGAAGCTTGGGTTTTATTTTTGTAGCTGGGGCCATCGGTTCTATCATTATGATACCACTGTAATTGCTGAGATCTGAAATGGAGCAACATCGATAAAAATAGGTGTACGGGCAAGAAATATGAAGAGTCATAGACGATGATACAGCTGGTAAACAAGAAAGCAGTTGGTCAAAGTCATTTGGGAGAGAAAATCAAT
The DNA here is from genome assembly GCA_036023855.1 of Gadopsis marmoratus. NCBI lineage: Eukaryota > Metazoa > Chordata > Actinopteri > Centrarchiformes > Percichthyidae > Gadopsis > Gadopsis marmoratus. Next base: position 33,465 of record JAVQJF010076837.1, on the reverse strand, counting down.
GCAAATGGTTCACGTTTTCACTGTAATCAACCATCACAGTTTCCACACCAACTTCCTGAATAAACTTATTAAATACCCATGAATGTTCTGTGCAGTGAGGAGATATTAGCAACACTACAGGTGCGCTTGCTTACTGTTTTACTTCCAAATAGAGTTGTAGCTGTTACATCCCATGGGTTTTGTCTGTTTCCTGTTTTATTTTGACATCCTTCCTATCTGTTCAGTTCCTGCCCTCGTGTGTCATTGATTAGCCCGATTCCCTCGTTAGTCCCTTGTCTATATGTATCGGTTCCTTTTCTTTGTCCTTTGTCGATTCATTTTGTAAGCAACTGTTTGTACCTCTGATTTCATCCCCCTGATGTCGTCACTGTTGGACTGCTCGCCCTGTGTTTAGTTTCCGTGTTCCTGTTTTGCCCCTGTGGATGTTCCTTGTGCTTTTGTCTCCAGACTTACCAGTTGCCTGTTTTCCTGCCTGTCAACCTACATTACCTACATGTAAGCTCTTTTTTACTACAAATAAATCATTGAACAGCTCCAGTCCGCCTGTGCTCTCCGCATTTGGATCCTTTCCCTACTGCATGTACTGCGCATCCCGTAACAGAATGAATCGACCAGTTTCGGACCCAGCAGTCACCTTTCCAGCCTGCCTTTTTCATGGGAGGATTTACTGTAGGAGTCCCTAAAGAGGTTTTGGTCAAGGACCCACTCTTCCTGAGGGCCCATGGCATCCTCTGGATGTGGGATCCAGAATTTGCCTGCGAAGTGGCAGTTAGCAGGTGAAGGATGGAATTCAGAATTTCTCCTCGTTGCCCGTTGGCGGTCCGGCCGACATCTGTTCCTGGTTTCCAGTCGGTGATCCGGCCAACTCCTGTTCCACGTTCTCAGTCGGCGGTCCGGCCGACACCTGTTCCGGATTCCCAGTCTGCAGCCCGGCCGACACCTGTTCCTGTAGCTGTTCCCCAGTCCATGGTCCGGTTGACAACTGTTCCTGGTTCCCAGTCGGCAGCCCAGCTGACACCTGCACCAGTTCCTGTCCAGCTGCAGCCGCAGCCGCAGCCTCCAGTTCCTGTCCAGCTGCTACAGCCTCCTGTCTTTCCTGAGCCGCAGCAGTTCTCGGTTCCTGTGCTGCAGGAACCACAGGTTCTGTCTTTGTCGCCAGCATCCAGAGCAACTCCCACAATGTGGCCAGCCTCCTAGTCGCCCCAAGGTGGCACCACACATCTGCCCTACTTCCAATGCCATCTGCCTGAAAACTGTCAGGTCTGTTGCCCCAAGGTCTCCGGACTTGGATTTACCAGTTTCCTGTCTTCCTGCCTGCCTGTCCACCTGCATTACCCGCATGTAAGCTCTTTTTACTACAAATAAATAGTCGAACAGCTCCAATCTGCCTGTGCTGTCTGCATTTTGGTCCTTTCCCTGCTGCGCATTCCGAAACAGTAGCTTATCTGTTTACAACCTATATGTCATGTTTGTTGAGCCATTTGACTTTTTTTGTGACGTTTTTGCAGTGTCACTGTGTTCATTGGTATCAGCAGTTACTTTGGTGAGTACAGTATGATCTGAACCAATAGAACTGAAGAACAGAGCTACAAAAATAAAATCCACATTGTCATTTTCTTTAAGTGCTACAGTGTCCAGTAATGATCTATTGATGGAACATACCAGACATAACAGAAAGTTGTCATTGGACACCAGTAGCACAAACACTGGACCTGCCACACAGGCAGAAGTGGTCAAGGTATGGTAGCTAAGATGTAAGAATCTGGAGAGCGAATTTGAATTGTTTATTTTCTGGAGCGTTGAGGCATGTTGACGCCATGAAACCAGCGGCCTACAATGATACACAAAGCCGCCTGTGTGTGGGCTCACATAAAAGGCACGTGTTTTGACACGTGTCATACACCAACAGTGTGTGTTGTGTTTATGATACAAACTGTTGGACTCTGACACCAAAGACCAGGGTTTGCATCCCGTCTCCAGCCTGCAGGCAATGTGGGTTTCTTTTAATCATCACCACAATCATTCCCTAACCTCAACCAAGTAGTTTTAGTTGCCTAAACCTAATCAAACCTTAATCAGGCAGATCAGAAAAGAATCGTCATAAGTTGTCTTGGAAGACACGGACAAACAATTTCATCCCCACTGGTAGGGGCGCCAGATCAGAAACAAGAATATGGACTGTTTTGGATGGAGACACCAAACAACCTATTTAATCATTTAAGTATGAGGACTTGGTTTGTGTTTTCTGTGAATAGTCTGCCAGTAAACATGCATACATAAGTCTCACTGTCTCACAAGATGTTGGCTGCTATAATGTTGACCGATTAAAACATCATTCAGTTGGACAGCAACTCTGTTTGGATGCATCCAAGCGTGCGTCTGATTGTGCCCACACATGTGGCAGGATGAATGACTGCTGTGACTCTGATAGTAGGGGGATCCTCGGAGCACCATGGCTGGGCATCAGGCAGGCGAAATAACCACAGAGCCCTGGTCCACGCCTCAGGATAACAACCGCTAACAGGATCAGGCTGTGGGGTGGGCCTCATCCAGCTGGCTGTGTGTGTGTGTGTGTTTGGAACAAAATTGGTTATTGAAAATAGTCATAAGAGAAACTATTCTGAAAACAGCGTCGTGTGTGAGAGAAAGGGGGGAAGAGAGGAACTCCCAAAATAATAGCTTACCCAATCTTTCCACAGTTTTAGTACCAATCAGGCAGTGGGCAAACTGTTCAAAGTCAAAGAGGAAGAATGACGACGGGTAAATTGATGATATTCACCACAATTTCCCTAAAACATTTAACTAACAAGGAGGATGAATTTAATCATAGATACTAACAAGGGCATGCTATTCCCATTCATCCCTCCTCAGTGTGTACTCTCTGAAACAAGAATGCGAACGTGTTTTGAAAATAAGACATTTTAAATGATGGATAGCCAAGACTGAGTGACAGGCAGACAGACAGACAGGGAGTCAGCACAAACAAATGTATGAAAGCATAAACACAGACTTTGCTTTTGCTTGTGAGATGTACAACAGAGCTTCGCTGTCCCTGACTTTAATTCACTGTGCCATTGTGGTCTCTGATTTATAGCGGAAGAAAAAGATGAGAGAGAACATTTCTCTCTAAACAAAGAAAGCAGATGTACTTTAACCCGACGCACTAAAAAGACATACCGTTCTCCGAGTTGTTTAAGGGCTTTTACTTGACACATCGAAAACATTTTGCGCAACTCCAAAAACTAGATGTTCAGACTCCATCTTTAAACGCTTGCAGGTTGCCTCCTTTTTGCACTTGTGGACGATGGACCAAACAGCAGATAATACTCAGAGCCCAGGAATCCCTGGAATGGTTTTGTTTAACTTTGCCTCCAGGGAGAAATATATTGTGACGATCCTTGAAAATATGATTCCCGTATTTGCCTCCTATTTGAGAAGGCCCAGAGTGAAACAATCACCCCATCAAATTTTAACAACCGAAACGAGATAGTAACGTTTGTAGCAGAGTGATGGGAAAAGAGACTCTGAGAGTGTAGTTGTTAACATTTTGAACCCTCACAGACTGTTATCTGGTCTCCAACATGCAGGATTGGCGTAATCTCAGATGGTACAGCTGAGGGGGGAAAAAACGAGGTGTCAGGATAATCTTCTCATCGACACATGTGGGTATCTTAACATTTCTCCAAGCACAACAATAATGTATACGAATGATATATGTGTATTTTTATGCGCACAAAACTCAATATCAACAAAAATCCCCCAAAAACGTGTATGTTTGTGATGATGCCATTCTCATTAGAAAAGGCCTTGTGTTCGCTACAATCACACAAGACTTCACCTGAATTTTTAAAAGTGCAACCCTCTGCCTCAGAACTGAAAGGGAAAAACAATGACTTTGGACTGCGAGGATAACATGTGTTTCGTTGGTTTTGTATTTGCCTGTTTTGTATTTGTGGGTGTATTTATTTCAGATGAAGGAGAGCCAAGGAGAGAGCCAAGGAGAGTGTGCCAGGCCCCAGTTAGTATGCAGGCTATAATTTCTGCTGCCTTTGAAGTCTGTGTGTGTGTTCAGTGTGCGTGCGTGTCCATCATGGTGTTGGATATGTAGTGTAGCTGTTCTAAAATATACTAGTCTTACGTTTGAGTAAGTGTATTGTGCAAAGATACACTCACTCATTTTCATTTACTAACTTAAATATTTTAGTGAAGAGTTGGGCAACTTTATAGTTAGACAGGCTGATGGGGTAACAGTAATGGTATAGTAGAATCCTATACAAAAGCAGACTTTGGCAGAGTATCAACTTTATTTGCATCACAAAGGGGGCTATTGTGGTGTATTGCATTAGATTGTACAGGTGGTCATGATTTTGTGTTCACCCCCGGTGTGTATGTGCATATTGTCCATTGTACCATGTCAATAAAGTACACATTGAACTGCGCTGAACTCAATTGAAAAGCAGGCTGTTGTTAATGTTAAATAACAAAAACAGCACTCAAAAACCCTCACGTCCTCCGTAGTCAGCAGCAGCAGCAAAACTACTTCAGCAGATGGCCCGGTTCTTCCTGTCTGCAGCCACTCATCTTGTGATGATGGCCCCAGAATCTCTGCTCTCAGCACCCCAGAGATAGAGGGGGACATAAAAGGGGCAGAGTTAAGCGTGTAAGGGTGCAAATATGGATGACTCAGTCCACATCCTGTGTAAGATGACTAAATTTAAAATCTCATGTTTTCCTCTATGTTCTGGCCCTCCATCCACATCAGGCAGCCATTTTTCACACCCAATAAATTTGCTTTTCAAAATGGCTAGATACAGTTTGGTGGTGTGTAGCAGACATATTTCATAACCGTTCAGTTGAAAAACATGTTAGTGAGAATACAGTACCAACAGTGTGTTTGGCAATATTAAAACACACAAAAATGGGATAATCAGAAAAGATCTAGCCTGTTGTTTTGCTTTTTAAATTTGGACAGAGAACTTTTACTACTTGAAAATGCTAGTTTGGGTTAAAGTAATTTTCTCTTCCCAGATTTATCCACCTTGGTGTGGATGTGACCTCAGTGACTGTTTACTTACTCACTTACAGCCCCTGGAGTACTCATCCAATTAATGTTGTTATTTTGTGGCTGTGGCTTTAGGATCTCTAAAGATTAAGAGGGGGGGGAAGGGTAGCACTTGTATTTGGGAAAACACTCCATTAGAGACCGAGACCATACCATCATCATTATAACCCCCCCCCCAAACTGGTTGGGGGTAGGGGGGAGAGAGATTGTCATTAGTTCATGTTGACTGCTGGGTGATACTACACAGACAAAACCTTTAACTGGGAACATCAAAGCGAGGTCGATTAAAGGAGCTATTCTGTCCAAACTGTGGGTACCTAAATAAAAACGAGAAAGTCTCTTTGAGTTGTGGGAAATGCAATGGCTTGTCTTGGTGACTCACGGAGAAAATGGACCCACAAAGTGAGTAACAAATGCTAATTGACTCACTCACAAGTGTAATTGACTCACCCTCTGAAGAACTCTGCATGACCCTGATAGACGAGCCACCACTACATGCCAATGTAGTAACTCGTCTCAGCAAGGTGTTTCTAAATGAAGACAGGCTTTTGTAAATATCCATGACACATTTATAGGATAAAATCAGATACAGAGCCATTACGACACGCAAAGCCATCTAGGATTAGTGCCGAGAAACACGAAGAATGTTTCCGTTATTCCATGATATCAACAAATCTCCATGACAACTGGGTCAATTCGCTCCAGTGAGGAAGGCCGTGAGATCCAGCTGAAAGCTTCAGAAATAACAAGTAAGAGGAACTTACGTGATAAAATTGTCACGCCCCGTGTCGGTGTGACTGGTTGTGTTTTCTGTTGCTTGTCATGTGCTTTCTGGGTTGTGTGACTTATTGCCTTAGTTCTCCTGTGTTTGAGTCTGTGTCCCGCCTCAGCCTCCCTCGTGTCTCCCTGATTGTTGAAGTGTTTTCACCTGTTCCCCTGTGTTCACCTGTGGTCCATCCCCTCATTAGTGTCCAGTGTTCGGGTCCTAGGTTCTCTGTGGCATGTTGCTTGTGTGGTTGGTCCCAGCGTTCAGTACTGTTTTGGGATCTCCTCCCCTGTTGCCTTGCCTTTTGTAAGTGCCTTTTTAGTTGTTTCGTGTCATTAAAACATATGCGTTACGGCTATCTGCGTCTGGGTCCCTCTTTCTCTCCTCCGCACCCCACTGCTCCTGACAAAAATGCTATTTCTAAGGTCAAGAGTGAAACCTCAAGCCCAATTTTTCACATTCTTTTTTGGCTTTTTTACATTTTATTTGCCAGTTGACTATAAAGGGTGACAGGGAGCATGGAGAAAAGAAGAAAGAGGAGGATGACATGCAACAAAAAGATCCCATGACAGATTAAAACCACACATTCTGGTCATATGGTGCTCTACCGAGACAGCCGTGCAGGCAGTTTTATGATGCACTTCAACTGAGCTCATAAATACATTTCTCTGATTAGCATGTCATAAGTTCAATGATTTTTACCTGCTCATGTTTGGTCTTCGTGAATTTTAAAAATTCCATGTTTTGAGTTTTAAACTGAGCATTACATAAAAGCATCTTGTCTCAGTTACTCATATGACAAATGCTCTTTTTTGATTCAAAGCAAATCACCTCATTTTTGTTTTGCCCCGTTCCCCCCGCCCCAGAATAACACCATCGCATGTTTGATATCTTGAATCTGCTCATCTGTAATCTCCTGAGGTTTGCAACATCACCTTTGAGCAGGCATATCATGGCAGGGCTCAGTGCTGTGTCTGATCTTGTGAGCTGTGGACATGTCCGCCCCCCTGGCCCACATGTGAAGATAGCTGTTCAGTGCAAGTCCAGATAGTGGCCCCTGAGCTGTGAAACCCCACGCTTGGCAGGATGCAGAGCTGCAACGATAACTCACCTGTGTACTGATAGAGGGGGAGACAATGTCCCAAACAGATTAAAGGCGAGCTGATTGAAAAACAAGATGCATAGTTTTACTCGAGGGATAAACACGAGATGGAAAAATTCTAAACAAACCAGATGAAAGAGGCTATTGGATGTTTTTATCTTACTGCATTTGATTCATTTCTGCATTTGTGGGTGAACATGAGCACATGCACATGCTTGCCATTTATGCAGAATATCAGGGCCTATTCATGTTTGGTTTGGAAATCCTAAACAGCCGAAAAAACATGAGACACATTCAAATCTGTTTTCCACAGCTCAACCCCAGAGCCACAATGTCAGTGGCACATTTTCAAAACCACACTCTGACATGATATAAAACACTCTGAAATGTCAACATTGATAGAAGATGGGAGAAGAGGAGTTGAGAGTCTGATCTCAATCTTCCATTTTTTTTCTCCTCCCGTCTTTTCCAGCCTTCAGGAGATGCTCCATTGTCACGTAATGGTCTTTACAGTCTGCTGGCAAAAATGTCATTTCCAAAGGCCTATCTCTCTTCTCCTGTCAGAGCAGGCAGGAGATAGTCCACCTAATCTCCATCAACAGGGAGTGTGTGATGTGTTTAGGAGGTTTCCGCAGGATGATGTGTGAATATTTGTGTTTATCTCGCTGGTAGATAAACTCCAGGTGTTGTGATGCAGATGGTGTCACTGGACTTCTCTGACATTCCTCTGTCACGATCAAGTTCAAGTTAGTGTCTACAGGTGTCAGGATGGTGTATCACGTGCGAGATTTTGTCTGCTTATGTGCTAATGTGTGACTTCTTAAAGGATATGCCTGGTGGCCACAACAATGCACTCGGTGTCATGTTCCTTCATTAACATGAACATGGGTGCTGTGGTTTATTTTGAGTCAATGCCCAATACATCATCTTCTTGTCGTAAATACTGACCAGGGCACCACATACGCAACAAAAAATAGTCCCCAACAAATGCATGGTAGCAGCACAATTTTCTCTTTGCATTTACCACAACTCAGTTAAATAAAATTAAAGCAATAAGTCTAACGTGAAATAATTTTTTTTAAGTTTTAAAGGTTTATGTTTTATAATGAGAAGTTACAAGTTAGCAAGATCCATTTTCTTTTGGTCTTAGTCAAAATAATGTCTCGCTCCAAGCTAATTAACTCCAACTGGGAGAATTGGCTATGACATAGTCAAAATAAATGACAGAATATCTCAGTGATTAAAACTACCATTAAATATTAGGTCATTAACACACATAACGCATATCTTAATACTGCTTTTCTTACTGTGTCACTTACACTGATGTTTTTCTCTTATGAATATGTTTGGCTAAGCTGGGGCTTTATTTAAAACCTTTCTGAACTTTCTGACTGCATGTGTGTCTTGCCCCAGGCTTCATTTATGCAGTGTCATTGCATTCCCAGATCTCAGCAATTAATGTGGTAAATATGATCTTTACTTACTACAAAAGTAAGATCCAATCAGCGAATTATCCTTTAAGTGCTGATCACATAATGACACAACTGTCAGAATATGTTAATCGTTTTACTATTCATTCTTCTCGTTCACTCATATTAAAAGTGACATCTGTGAGAACACAAACAAATAACATAGAACAAGCTGACATTTTTAATCACACAACATCCCCTTCAGAGTTGTACTGAGCCAATCACAGTGTTCCACTGCAGTTAAATTAGCTTGAGGTCATTCAATGAGTTAAAGGAATATGTCAGCTCCACCCTTGCAGTGTACATGAGTTTTATGGTATTTAACATAACGCAAAACATAATTATACAATATGGCGTGACATCATCATCCACAGGCGTGGGTCTTGTAGCTTTGGGGATTATACAAAGTCATGAAGCCCTTCTGACGGGCAAATCTTCGTGGAGGTAGCCTCACCGCAGGTCTAACCACTGCCGGAAAACTCAATGAGTTACTGTAAAAAGCTTCAAGTTTAATATGTGAATGTTGCCCCACACACATGAGGTTAGCACAGCTCCTAGGGTGGCTTGAAGGACTTTGCTGAATGTCATAAAACAGGCAGCCAAATAAACAGCACTGAACCAATGCACAAACAAACAAACAGATTCCTATTAAGAAAGGAATTAAGGAAACTAGCTAAGTGACTGCAGCCTCTGCGGAAGAGAAAAGCATGCAGCCGGCCTGCCTGAGCCCTGAGAGTGTGTCTCTGTGCATCTGAGAGTGTTTATGGACTGGCTCTAAGTGGAAGTCATTATGAGACGTTTGAGTACACTTGCGCTGATAGCAATGGTTTTGGGTCCACCCAAGGCTCCAAACGTAGGTGGTCCGGGCCAGGGAGGAAGATGAGCGACAGAAGGAAGGAAGGGTAGCGAGAGAGACAGAGAGAGAGAGAGAGAGAGAGAGAGGAGGAAAGCAGCAGGGAGAAAGAGAAAGAGACAGAAACAGAGAGAGGAGAAAGAGAACCAGAACGTTTGGCCTCCACCCTTCCTCTACTATTTGCCTCTGCTGCAGATGTGGTCATAAGGAAGGGAGGGAAGAAAATCTCCATAAAGTTATAATTATCCACATGAATGCAAACCAAATTCTGGAAAACTGCAAACACACACATGCACACAAACACATGCAGGTTATACACTCAGTACACACTGTCTTGCAAAGAATGTTTGAATCTCTGCACATCTTTTAAATGTACAAAGCCCCTCTCTTTATAAAAGTTGAGGAATTGTGTGATAGCCTTGTCATAAAAGTGCAACACGGCTGAGACAATAATAAGACGCAAAACCAGAGAACCTGTGAAGGCTCAGACCCCATATTGCCTTCAGGCAATAGTCCATCGAAAGTTCTCATGCGCTATGAGAAAAACCTGCTATTTCTGGAGTTGCAGGGTGGAGGCAGACAGTGTGCAGCACACTGCACCGATGCAGGCAGCAACCATTTCGTGAGCGGTTACATTCTGTTTACTATTGCATACCTACAACTGGTTTGTATCAGCTAAGTTTACTTAATAGTATATTTCACCTCAGGACATTTGGAGAGATAACCAAATAAACCTTTCAAGGCAAGAATGTTCCCTGGAGCTGCCAGGTTCAAAGTGCCCTTGACGGCCCCTTAGCAGTGCGCGGTGGGTGCCTGCACTCAGGGTGGACATGGATTTTACTGATGTCTCACTGGTCACCGAGACATGGCAGTGTAATGGGGAACAGGAAGTACATTTAGCATTGAAAGGAGTGCATAAGGGTGGTGGGATGGAGGGTGGTTTGACTTGGCGGTGGTGGAAGAGGGGGGAACACCAGCCAGCAGCAGCCTCCCCAGCTTTGACACTTCGCCCATAAGAGCACACTGAGAATTCAAACATCGCCTCTCAGATGTTCCACTTCCTCTTGTAAATTACAGGAATTCTTTCATGTTACAAGTGCTTTTGTTTTATGGCCACAGCCCTGGAGAGGGGCTCTGCAGAGCCCCACAGCTCGCAAATTTCTCCACCCGGATTTGAGACTGGTGTATTTATGTGTGTGTGTGTGTGTGTGTGTGTGTGTGTGTGTATGTGTGTGGAGAAAGAAAAAGAGAGAGGGAGGAGGTGAGTGTGTGGGCATATCCCTTCCTCACTAGCCACTCCATTCATCACTTTGTTGTCCCAGCTGCAGACTAAACCGCTGTGTGGTGCATCCCTTTTGAAAAGTCAACATGATAAGAATTCCGGGATTGAAGTGGCACAGCCCACATTTCCTTGGCACATGGGCTACTTCCTCCTAAACCTGGCCTGCGTGGGGAACTGGGACTGTGACAGGAGTGTGAGTTTGGCTCAGTCACCCCCCCCAAACACATCACGTCCTGCCTGATCATACCAATGATAGGGTGTCCTGGCTCCCAGACTGTGATGTCATACCATGACACACAGGAAAGGGAACAACCCCGTCTGGCTTTGGCAAACGGTCGTCTGGGTCCCCCAACCATCTAATTAGGATAGCGTACACATGTGTCAACATGACGACAACCATGAACCACCAGAGCGGGTGGAGATGATACCAGTGGGTCTCTCTCAAGAGAATCGAATGATAGACATTCAGAATTTTCTCCCTGATTTGTGTTTCAGTATAACACATGAAAAACATTCAAAAGGTGACACTACTTAAAGTATAGAATCCAAATCCCCAGCATGAGAACCCATTTCAACATTCAAGCAACAAAGACCTGCAGCCCTCTCCCACTTTTGGGATTTCCAAAACTTACTGAGCTCAACTATTTTGTGTTTTGGCGTCTTTTCCCGATAGAATCCATCATATGTCCCACAGACAGCTAAGGCCAGACAACTGCCAGATGGCGCATCTATTTGCTCCTCGCACCAGATAGACAGATGCAGGCCGGCAGAAAGAGGAACTTTTGCACAGCACCTATAAGGCTGTCCAGTGAATTTGCTCTCTGTGTTTAATGCACTTGGGTTCAGAGAAAAGGGGGCTTGATTTGGGTCCATGCTGACAGGTGGGACCGTGTCAAAGGTGAGCTAAAGGCAGACTGACGTATGGCCCTCTCCGCTCCACCATTCTTTTCTCTGTTGGACTGTTCTGTTCTTTCCCTCCTGTCTTGCTCTCTTGTTTCTTCTTCTGCGCTCAGCAGGGGGGGGGGGGGGCGCTCAGCAACGAAAGGTATTAACGCAGACTTCAAGAGAGTCTGCTTCCATGATTGATTTTTCAACCAAGTCATTTTTAAAACTTGCAAGAATTATGGCGTGTAAGTGTGTGTGTGTGTTGGGCTGTACAAATATGTACTCTTGGTGTTTATTTGCCCTTGTATGTAAGTGTGTGTATATGTATGTGTGAAATGCAAAAATCCAACTAATAGATCAACAGGCTTGTCTTTGAGCTAAGTAGCTACCACAAAAGTTGGCAGTTTGCTGCTTGCCTTGTGGGATGGCCATGGATGTGAACTGTGACCTCCCGGCTGTGTTGTTCTGAAGTTTGCTTCTAGTGCTGGGTGAATAAGCATGACGCAGTCTTTTATATGGATTCTTTCTGGAGTCTGAAACCAGTCTGCAGTAGTGTGTGTCCACGGTGCCGCCAGTAAATTGAGCTTGTCACTTCCCACAGTCTGAAAACAGAGCTTCCCAGCTCTGCCCGCTTCTGTACATTACCAACTTATCCACAATCATGCCAATGAGCACCACAGAATGTAAAACCTTTGTAGAAGAACAGTCTATATGTCTGTAGTATTTGAGTCACTGTTACAGGGCAGCTCATGTAGCATAATGTGTCGTGGGTGCTGCCATGTTTTCCTAGAGGCACGCAACTTAAAATGGTGGTGGAAACCAACATTTTAGATTTCAACGATTTTGGGGCTTCCCATACTTACTAAACGTCTGCTGATGGTGATCCATTTTGGTGTTACTGGCACATACACTGAAAACTCAACATTGTTGGCAGCGGTGCTCAATTCTCAACCTACTTGATAGGAGTCTACACTGGAATTACTGCCAGTCACCTGCTGCACCTACCAGCCCCCAGTTTGAAGTCTCATCATTGCATTTCAGCAAATTATTTTTCAGTCCTGATTGTGGGGGCGGCACACTCTCCTGTATATCCAGTTTTATTGTCATGAAGACATGACAAGCTATGATTAAGAAAGTGCTGCCAAACAGTTATTTGGTGCAAGTGTGGAAAGCTATGGCAGACTAACAGAAGACCATCCAATGAGCCTGCGTGTTCATAGATGCATTACAGCATGTCTGCCCACAGTCCTGGAGAAAGAAAAAAAACTGCACCACCAGCATGCACTGCAGGCCGGTCCTGTGCAGACCTTTACTGATCGTCTTGCTGAGTACTGTTATTTGCGCAACACTTTATTAGCCAAGCCACAGAGACATGTTAGTACATGATTTTCTGCTAAAATCCATTTCGAGGTACTCGCCAGGTATCAATCAACAAAGCCCGCAATATCTACTTTTGTTTATGTCAGCTAATCTGTCTCTCTCAAATATCTCCTCCTCGTATTTTCTCCTCTTTTAGTTCTTTTTCTTCATCCAGCTGGCTTCTGCCGCTGTGTTACAGCATGCACCTTGCCCAAACTTTTCCTTTCAGTTTGACTCTATTTGTATGGTCTGGAGTGAATCATGTCCGTATGAAGACACCTAAACAGAACCAGTGAAAGCACTACTTTGACGTGAAGCACCAAAACCTGTCAAATTGTTGAGAGCTGCAGTCAAAACTTCAGCTGCGGATAACATCGCAGCACTGATTCAGCCCAGGAACCGTCTCACTGTCCTTATGCCTGACCAACATCGTAGCTGCCACACATCCATCCATCCATCCATCCATCCAGTGCTTGCTCCCTTCTTTTAGATGGCTGATCTGCTTTAACAATCTCATGTTGGCCATTCTGCTCTTAAACTCTCCTCACTTTTTCCTTGCCTCTCCCATCCCATTCTTTTACTCTCCAAGCTGTCACCTACATTTTAACCAGACATAAGCCAAGCAATGATTTAAATGTCTTTTATCCTGCTTTGAGTACCTGCAGCAGGGCAGTTTCGCCAAACTAACATTCAAATAGGCTCCAGTAAATCTGTAAAATGTGTACTCTTGTCCCTTGTGACACAGGAAGCCACTCAAGTTATTTGTATCTATTATCTGACACTGTTATGATGTTTTTTCCCCCTTCTTTCTCTTGAAGTCTCTCATTCCCTCCTTCTTCCCCTCATCCCTGATTTGATAGCAGCTTGTGCTTGTAAGACTTACAGTACCCAACCCATAATGCACTCCAGACGGCCTGACTTCCTAATGACTGGTTGAGCTCCAAGCCTTTCCGGGCACGGCTGTGGCCACGAGATTCACAAAAACACACACACACACACACACACATATACAACACGTGTTGACTAGCCAAATGGAGTGCCTTAGTCATGTGTCTGTCGCATCCAGCACCAAAACTGTCTCCATGTTTACTACCTGGCTTATCTTTCAGCTTCACCATCTCTCATATATCATTAAAATATCTTGGATTGCTGATTCGTGGCAACAAGCACCAAAAAGGCTAACATGTTGGCAGGAGCTTGTGTGAACCCACAACACACTGTCTCTCAAATGTAAAGGACAAATGAATGCGAGTGTTTTGGAAAGCCCCTCACTCTATGTAATAAAGCAGACCATCCTCTGGTCTTTATTAGGACGCTATTCTACTCTACCTCTTTCTCAGATTCTTGCAGGACACTGAAACCACAACAAAAATAAAATGTTTCTCTTCCTCAACTCACCTCGTCTGTCAACTCATTCTGCTAGTGGTCCTCTAGTTTTCACATACAGCTCATTCTGATTCCTCCTTCCGACAGTCTGGAGGGCCCATATGCACCACCTCAGCGGGGGCTTTGTCCGTTACCACGGCCACAGGTCTGTTTGTTTCTGGTGTGACTCTTCCTCCCCTTTTTTTATTACTGGCTGAAATGTTTAATTGTATGTTTTCACAGTTTTTCCTCCTTTCCGAGTCTTAGGTTAGGGTTAGGGTTGTAGTAACAAAATTCTAAAAAAAAAAAGGATCATTTTGAGAACACTGCAGTGGGCAAACTGGGAAAGAGAAAAAGTCATAAATTCATGATCAAAGACAGATACACACTCAGACTGTTTCAGTAAAAGCTATTATTATAGTCCAACAAACCTTTAGGTCCTTAGGATAGAGCCTGAAATCCTTCTATTTTCTCTGAGAACAATCCTAAAAATACCTTTTTTGCTTTTTGCCTGTCTATCACTTGCTCAATTTCTGGTTTAAGTACTTACTGAACACGCCCTTTCCACACAGGGAGAGGTAATAATATCTGTAAGTATATGATCAGTATTCACTTACACAGCCAGGCTGTCCCCCAGGGCTCATGGCTGCAGGCCTTAACTGCTCGGCCCATATGTTAATGATCTCACTCTCGAATGCCCCAACATCCACAGCTAAATGTACACAGTTGTGTATGTTCATGCCAAGAGCAACAAACAGCCTCTTGACAATCACTTGCAAAGGAGGGAGTGTCAGAGTTTATTCAAGCTTAGACCTAAATCTGGGGGAAAGTGCTGGCTTATTTTCTCTCTACACTAGCTTGGATGTGCAAATACACACAGATACACCAGTGGCTGAAACAATGCTGCTCCGTGATTTGGAAATCCACCCAGGGTTTGAAAACGGCAGGCTGCACACGAGACGATAATAATAGCCTTACTGCTACATGTTGATGAATCTGATCTTACGGTGACATTTTCTTTCTGACGCTAATGCTGTTATTCTTCTCTC
Source organism: Gadopsis marmoratus (assembly GCA_036023855.1). Lineage (NCBI taxonomy): Eukaryota > Metazoa > Chordata > Actinopteri > Centrarchiformes > Percichthyidae > Gadopsis > Gadopsis marmoratus. The sequence continues at coordinate 18,273 of JAVQJF010076837.1, read as the reverse complement.
TACTTTCCACTGGCCTCCACCCTCCATCTCCAGGTGGCTCGGGACTCAGTGAGGGCCCCACTCTTTCACAGAAATGGACAATGTTGCTTTTGGCTGAAGCGAAAACCTCTAATTGTAAGCCAGGTCTCCTATCTTCGTCAGGATATGCGGCTGATGCTGGGTGGCCTCCCCACACAAAAATAAAGTGTTGTGCGCTCACCTGAGGAAGCACGTTCTTTTACTGTCAACACAAACACCATTTGTGCGCGCGCGCACACACACACACACACACACAAAAGGACAGGTTGTGCTGATGCATCCTGCCACCAGAGGGTGCAGACAATGTGCCCCCATCACCCCTGGCTTCAGCTCGAGATTCCTTCAGGGACCAAAGAATGAGCCTCCGGATGTCGGATCGGCAAAATGAGCCAGCCAGACAACAATAAGCTGTGATATGATACACGCATATATTTTCCACTCATACACAGTCACATGTTTAAAGATAGGACTGCATATATCTGCTCGAAGATGCGTTGAAAGATACGACCCTTTACAAACAAGCTCTCCCTGTCTTCTTCTTTTTCTGACGGCACGTCCCTTTAGCCTCTCTCTCTCACACACACACACACACACACACACACACACTAATAACACACACACACACACACACCTTCCCACTGAAGATCTGGGTAAGCAGAAGCAGCACATTTTTGACAATCCTGTCTGGCTGTACTCCCTCAGCCTAGTTTTCCATTTCATTGCGCTTCTCTTGTATTTACATTAAATCTCGGTGCGGTGCACTCACCTGCTTCCATTACACTGACCAGCTGAAGCGCTAAGCTACAAAGGTAGAATAATCTACATTTCTCCCTTGCCAGCATACAAAAGTAAAAAACAAAACAGCATTATAAACTGTACTACATATTGTGAAAGAACGTATCTGCCCTTCTTACCTCCCAAGTGACATTATCTTTCCCACCGTTCACCAGTTTTTGAGGCCTCTCTTTTGCACTGTGCACTCCTAATAGTTATAATATTAGTCTACCTTGGTTTACATCCATGTAATATCACCAAAATGTGCCTGAAACATTTCATCTGAAGGCGGGGAGAACGTAAATATTAACCCTACTGTATCTGTTAGATCCGCAGCAGTTGTCTGTTTGGGGAACTGAACGATGTTTTGTCTTTTTTTATCTCAAGTCTGAAATTCCTGCTACTATTTTTAAAGGTAATGAGCCTAGCCAACCTATCTGACATCACAGCAAGAGCAGCAGCTAACAATGGCAACAATGACCTGTCTTGTTTACAATGTTGAAACTGGCTTATCTGGAGACTAACTTTTTGATACATTCTGTACGAGTTGTATTTCTTCTGTTTAGCCAAAAGGGCTTTGATGAATGTCTTTGTTCTGATGGAAACTTTCATAGTGTCCTAGTAATATTCATATGTCACCAAAGTTATTACAGTTCACATGTATGTCTGTACCAAATTTCAAATATTTTTGGGGTTATTGTGTCAGTAAATACCCCAAGAATATCAGCCTGCTGGTGGCACTGCAGGAAAAGTTAGGGGATCACCAAACCCAGCATGATTCATCCACTGGAGACCATTTGCCTTTACACAACCTTCATGGGAATCTCTCTACTAGTTGACAGACAGAACCAAAGTGGGGACAGACTGACTGACCAACATAACAACCATGCCATTTGTAGGGCCATGCTATTAGCATGCCTAAACATGTCTGAAATAACTGGACAGAGTAGGATTTCCTGATAGAAACGTCCCCACTTTCCCAGACTCGATTGTACTAATTACTCTACGATATCCAGGGGCTTTTTGAATTTGCTCTATGTTTCTGTTTTGTTATTTTTCGTACATTTTTTTCCAGCATTTGATTTACGTTTCACTGTCTGTGACCCATGCAAACATCTGCTTGTAGCCCTAGAGAAGGTTTGTATGACTGATTTGTCATCAGCTTAAGGTTTAACCCGGTTTAACAGGTAGAGTCATCTAAATGCATGAACACACACACACACACACAGGAACACATAATACTGTCTATGTTACACATACACATCCTCCCTGCAGTGCGCGCACAAACACACACATTCTTAGATACAGAGGAACATACTATACACGTATGCATGCAACGACACACGTCATCTCTTTGCATCTAACTCTGCAAAGCCCCAAGAGGCGCAAAGCTCTACTTTCCAGTAGTCTCCTCCAACGTCGAATCTTGATAACCTCTGGGGCTCTTGTTAGCTCAGAGCAGAACCAGACCGCCACTTGAAAACACACACACACACACGCACACACACACACACTCACACACACACAAACACAAACACACACATGCGCGCACCACAAATATCCCACCCCCAGCGTCCCTAACCGTGGCTGACACATCAAAGGGCCTTGTCCGAGGAGGGAAGTCAGGGAGGGTCTGGGGAATCATAGGAGACAAAGGAAGCGATTAAGAGATAAGGATCAGTCTAAGATATGACATTTCATCCTGGGTAGATCCGGTAGACACACTCCATTCAGAGAAGGGTATATAGAAACGGAAGGGAGGAGGGAGAGAAGGAGGAGGGAAGGAGCTGCAGGGTCTCTCTCTCTTCCAGCCCTCCTTACACCTTTCCCGCTTCCACAGTCTGTCTGTGAACATGGGAACGGGTCTGCGGTGCTAAAGATCCCCCAAAATGGACTCCATTAGTCTTGCCTCCTCCGATCCTGTCCTCCCCACCCAAATCTCCTCCCTGCTTATACACACACTTAAATTTTTTTTTAAAAAACTCTGGACAACAAGGTAGGGCAACTTCAAAGGACAGACATGTGTGAGAGCAACTCCCTCAACTTATGTACAACAAGCAGCCATGGCTCAGGCACAAAAACTTAATCTGTTGCTGATTTGCTACCTGGTTGAGTATTTTCCTCAGCAGCTCTGCCAGAGCACCCAAGGTTCCTCATTTTATTTGCGTTTAAATTGTATTTAGCAACACAAAGGGAGCAAAGGCGAAAAAAACGTCCTCATTGTGGCCCTAATTGCCTCAGGGTCGTGTTACAGCTCCGGTTTCACGTTGTTGCTTTCAGACTGTAGCCCGCAAGCCAGAGGCACAATCCACCTGCCTCTCAGAGAGCCACACAAAGGGTCAGCGTATGAACACAGAGGGAGTCTGTTAGCAAATAAACACTGAGATCTAACTTCGGCCGTGCTCCAGGCAAACACCAGTTCTCTTCTCAGATATTTATGCACCTGAAAAGGGAGAAGCTGCCAGTAGCCCAAATAGGCTTCTGTAACTAATCGGAGCAGAACAATGAGCTGTCACCAGATGACACCTCACTGTATATAATCTATTATCATGCTGAAATGCAAATTAGTGTTTCATAGGGAAGCGAATAGGGGAATGAGATGGAGCAGTTGTGCATAAACAGCTTTGTCTAATTACAGGAGGCTTTTTACAACGCCTCAGCTTGCCAGAGGCAAAGAGTGGCCGTGGAGATTGTTAAATGAGGGATACTCGCTTTGCTCTTTTGTCTTTAATTTCCTGCCATATGTGTAAATAAAGACAAGGATGTGAGGAGAATATTTGACACTTCATGTTGCCACTTGTTTTTACTAGACGCAAGAAAACAAACTGGCTGCAGGGCAATAAACATCCATATGAAAGAAGGATTCATGAACTGGCTACATCCATATAATTCAAAGTTTGTTCTCAAATTTGTATTTTTGAGTAGATTCTGTATGTGAACCCTGCCTCGTACACTTTATTTAAGTAGATAATGTTTTCTTCCCAGATGGATTTTTATCAGGTTTAGAAATAGTTGCCACACTGTGGTTAACCATCCAACCAGCCAAGAGTGATTCACATCTCAAAACGATTAACAATTCAAGAAGTTTACAATGATAACTACTTCAGAGTCGGACTACAAAGACAATAACATATATAAAAATTGGCAAATATTTCAAAAATATGAAAATGTTGCAAGTTACATGAAAAGAAACATTACAATATTGTGCATAACAGCAAAAACACTATAAAGGTGTGTAACATGAGAAAATGCAACATTACACCAGAAAATGGTTGGTTGGTTCAGACCTCTTGACATCCGTATGAAGAGTAAAAAAGTGCTTTTACACTAACAGGAAACAGAAGGAGGCACCTACTTTTTTGTTTTCGGATAATAAAAATCAAAGTTATAAAAAGAAAAAGACCTGTAATGGAAGTAAACAAGTTGCTTTGAATGAAAATAATGTTGTAAAATGAACTTGTGAAAATAACACTCCATGGCTTGATAAAGCGAAGATGAGGATGAGAAGTGTTTTTAGTGAGTTGGTGTAGTGCTGGAGGGCCAGCCAGCACACCTGTTCGGTGGGAGATGCGAGGCGGGGGCTCTAAATACAGGCCAGAAGAGCGTCGGGGGGCCGGGCTGTCCACCAGCCATCTTTTCATTAGCCGTATCTAATGAAACTGCACAGGGCCCGAGGAAGAAAGGCCTACTGCAGGGACACCCTGCCCTGCCCGAAATTACACCAGAGACTCGCCCACAAAAGAAGCATTCCGTCCACACAGCGACACTGGCACTTGACACCAAATTTTAAACCCACAGGTTGTTTCTTCTGCAAGTGGAATTTTCCACTGAGATCCCTTCCCACACAGTCTAATCACACAGTCCGTGTGTTACCCCCACTACACACACACACACACTCACACACTCCGTGCCCGCTACCCTCCGTTCCTGTACGCTTTGTTTGGGAACAGTTGTCAAGATGGAAATATCTGATATTCTTTCTAATCACTCAGGCAGCAATTACTGTTATTAAGCTTTCTCTGAGAGGCCTTCGTTGTTTTTCTTCTAACACCACTGACAGACGCCAGGGGTGCTAACTGTCTGACCAGAGTGTGCAACTGCAGATTTGTAACTGTGTACACATATTTAAGTGTGCGTTTGAAGACAAGTACGCACGCACACACGTACGTACACACACTGTGAATTAAAGGACACTCGAAGAGGGTGAGAATGACCAAAACCCTAACAACTGTCAATCAAAAGCACAGTGTTTTTATTTTGCATCTTTTGGCTGGCAACAACAGTGCTTTCTTTGTCCTGAATGGAACCAAAGTCACCTGAAGAAGCTGTTCAACTAACAATTATTTTCATTATCATTTAATCTGTTGATTATGTTTCAATAAGCAATTTATCATTTACAATGCCAGTAAAGAGTGAAAAATCTCAATTTTGACATCTCTCAATCTCAATGTCCGACGTCTTAAAATTGCACCTTTTGTCCGACTTGCTGTCCAAAAATGAAAGATATTCCAACCCCCCCAAAAAATACCTACAAATCAAAATGTTTTTTGTTCTCGAGCCCTTTTAATTAGTCATCATGCCCGTTTCTTCACATTTTTCAGATGTGCAGTTGGTCTAAGTCTGAGTCAACCAGATGCCATCCCATATAAGATAACATATAATAATAATAAACTTTATTTATATAGCACCATTCAATGTATAGTGAGGCAGCTGATTGTTAAAGGGTTTGAATGATTGTAAATTAGTGTTCTTTCACCTAATTGTTTCAGCACTAAAGCAATGCACTTGTTTTTATGATCACCTGTGTCTGAACCCTGGAGAGTAAACGTCTGCTCTGCAATTACCCATTACTACCTGCACTGTATGCACCGGGTGTCTTTGTGTACGTGTTCTGTGCCCGTGACCCCGAGGTCAACGTATTCCATCGATGACAGCCTTATCCCCTTAAATGCACCGTGGAGCGCCCCGGCTGCCATGTGCTAGCGCCGAGGTGTGCGCGATGAGTGGAGATGAGTCACAGACAGGGGTGAGAGGAGGTGTCACCCAGATAACCCCTACAGATGGACAGTGGGAAGGGTCTAAGGTTTCAGACCTGTGCGCAAATGTGTGTGTGCTTCTTTGTGTAAAAATGATATACCCTGAAAAGAGTATATGAAAGAATGTGTCTGTGTGTGTGTGTGTGTGTGTCTATGCATGTGTGTGGAAGTATGAGTGAGAGAGTGAAACAAGAGGCCGTGACCCCGGGTTGCACTGACATGAGCTATCATCACAATAGCCCCTCCTGATTCTCTACAGAGAGCAGAACAAGAGAGCATCGACTAACTCTTTCCAGTTTGGGACTGCAGCACAGCACACCGTGACGCATCCTGTCCTCAGTACAGTCCTTAAACACTTGTTCTTGTATACCACTGCTGTTGTGTTTTTCTTTAAGGGTCAGTTCACCCAAACCACACAAAAAAAATACATTTGCCTCTTGTGTGTTTAGTCCTGCAGTGGTTTTGCAATCTCCACTACAGTTATAAACGTCTGCTGCCACCCTCATACGACGGAGGTGAGCAGAATTTCCTTTGTGGTGTTTAGAAATTCAAAAGCGGTTCATGTGTTTGCTGCAACAATGCATCAATGAAATCACTATGTCATGCCCGGAAAGACATCTGACAGGATAAACACAAAGATGTGAGTAGTATCGCATGGTTGGATGTACAAAATGATGGATCACAAAAAAATGTCCCTGTCCACAGTACAACATGAGATAGTGGGTTTCCCTTAAAAAGACATGATGGTTTAGTGCGAGAGGAAGGCCAGAAAGAGACATGTTCAAACCTATCTGCACTAGTGGACATTACAGCTGGAACAACTGGTTGGGTAATTTGAAGGATATGTGGGTTTTCAGAGCTTGTGATTGACTTTGTTTTTCCATTTCATACATTAAATGATCCATTGAAAAGATGCATGACTGATTAATTAAGAGTTAGTTGCAGCCCCAGTAGTGAAGCACCTTTGTTGCTTACCACCCCTGGCTGTAAAACCATGAAGACAAACCTACACAAGACTTAAAGGAAGAGAGGCCTAAAACATATGTAGCTATTAAAGGAACAGTGTGTGTTTTTTGACAGGTGGTAAGACTTACTCACCATCGATTTCCCAGCAAATCGGCAAAACCATAATACGTATACTATTTAAAGCCAAAAAACAATGACAAATGAGGCTTTTTTTTTTTTTTTTTACCGAGTTACACCGCCGACGAGATGTTTAGAAGAGAACATGCAGCTATAAGGAACAACACCTGGCTCCAACTCTGAACAACGGTGATTTATAGTCACCTCGTGTCAAATGGAACTATCCCTTTAACTTTACTGACACACAAAAATCTAATCTTCATAGGTAAAGATTATGTTTCTAATGTGCTTTTGTCTCACGTGACTTACCTGAAGCTTGATTCAAGCACACACACATTTATATCTCTAACATCTGGTAACTCTGAGAGGGAAAACAAAGGAAGACTTTTAAGCAATAGAGGTACGGCGTGCACCCACTCAAACGTGGCAATGCAAGCAAGGATCATCTTCCTTTGTTCCTGCGGGGAGGTTTACTGTCTATAAACAGTCGACTTTTATGGTCTAGCGTCCAAATAAAAAGCTTTTTGAAGACTTCACCCAGTCAATTAGCCGAGCAGTGTCAATAGACCTGCTGCATAATGGCTCACCTGTAATTGCGTGAGAAAGAGCACTTACAGGAGACCGAGTGGCACGTCACATAGGAATGACAAAGCCCTCAATCTGTTTTTAAGGACTTATTCTGTAATTGACCCCAAGACCCCCCCCCCCACCTCCCTTCTCACACACACTCACATTTATCTATCTAGTTCCTGAAGTTCTTAAGGATCACGTGGCTGATGACACTCTGTGAAGCGTTTGGGACTTAAGGCATGATGCTGCTGAGGGCTCGAGCTTCTCCGCCACCAAACACAAACTTTAAGTGCTCATCTCGAGGCAGGCTGGCTGGCTGGGTGGACTAAATGGCAGGCTCGCTGTGTGCGATGCACTTATATAAATGTCTCTCTCTGGGCCTTTTAATAAACACGCATCCTCTCTTTGTGCAGGCGTAGTGGGATAATGAACAGGCAAGACAATTACCATAACTGGCTGATGTTATCTCAACTTCAGTGGGAGATCTGTTGAAATGTTGTAATTGCACTGACAAGCTGCTGAAAAGACCCCACCCCCTTCTTTCCCAACACACACATACATATACCTCCTGCCCTCAGCCCCTTCTCCCCTGCCTTCAGCCACTTCAAAATGAAATTCTTCTCAGTCTTCTCCTCCTTTAGCAGTCGCCCTCGGTTTTTGACGCTGATATGCAGGCTTCAAAGAGAAGCCCAGCGGCCATTAGAGGGCCCGAGGGCCTGCACATGCTACAGTAGAAAACCTGACTTGTCATTAAAATACATCACCTAACGTTGTAACACACCAGTCAAGAAATATTTCACGTAAAAAAAATATTGTTTTCTATCATTGTCCTGAGACTGCCACTGATTAAATGCAAACCTAAATTTGTCATTTTCACGCATAAGAACTACACATCAAAGTGTTAAACTAAATCCCTTAAATGCTAATTATACTGTCCAGCTTTATAATTATTAATATTTGCAGCGTGTACATGCGACATGATGATGCACAGGGCACTCTCTGCAAAACAACACAGCCAATGTCCCCCAGCAGTTCAAAGGAGCCGCTCTCTAAACATTATCATATAATTTGGGCCAGCCGTCAGCTTGTAAATAAGTGATGTAGAAGCCTATTGTGTGATGGGGCACAGGTTGGAGACAGGCGTCTTTGCTCTGCCGGCATGAGCTGTTGAAGACAAAGGCAGGAGACAGAGCGTCTAACCTTTGATTCTTCTGAGGACTCAGCCGCCTTGTATCAGGGCAGGACGCATCAGCCACAATCATGCCCCCAATGTGGGGACGTCAAGAACAATAGAATCACTCTCCCACAGTCAGGCTCCACAACCCGCCCCGACTGCAATTGGATTAGCGAGTGTCCAACCACCACATGTTAGCCTAATTGACATAAAAGTGAAATTTGAGAACAATAAGGCCCGAACCCAAAGGCCGACTAGCTTTGAAATGGCATGCAATGTCTGTAACAGCTTCTGTCAGGATGAAAATTGAGAAAATGTAGAGCCGCAGGGTGATAATTTCCACTATTTGTCCTTCTTTGATGAAGTGTGTAATCATTCAAAGCTGGTGAGAGGCCAGATAATAAACCAAACAACTTTTATTTGGGAAAGACAGAGCATCGGAAAGATTTCTCTGCTTTTATCTTCCTTTTAGCTAAAAAGTGATTTGAACACATTTAAAGGGCCACTGGGATAGGTTTCAGGCATGGAATGTAAATCCAAATTCCTGCCTTAATTGCTGTCGACATTTATTTTTACAACCCCCTTATAGTCGATACTTATTACAGATCACTTACAAGTGGTTTTTGTTTTAAGGGGCGTATTTGAATCATCAGCTTAATATTAATGTAAAGAGCTTAATTAAAGTCAATGTACATTTGTCATTATTTCAGCTGATCCCTTAAAAAAAAAAATCAGTGTTGGGACAAATTCACGCAGTGCTCTAATTTAAGCAAATATGCAAAGGGTGCATGTCGTGATCTGCTTGAATGTGTCATTGGAAGCAATTCGTGTTTTTATTTTTTTCTCCAAAATGTATATAATATGAAAGCAATAAATATTACCAGTAAATAAACTTTACTTTTTAGATTGTTTTTACTATTTTCTCAATAAAAAACCTTATACAATCTAATGTACATTATGAAAAGTTGTACAGCTTTTTTATGTTTAAAATAAGGACTCAATTTATTTTTAATATGTAGATATAAATATATATATTTTGTCAAAATATATGATCATATTGTCAAAGAAACAAAAACAAAAAAGTGAGACAAACATACACCTCAACATAAAAGTTATAAATAAGGGTCCAAGTGAACATTTTTGGGAGTAAAGACCTTCTGATTTGTTTTTAGCGTCCATGTTACTTTCTTCAAGTCGCCAGTCCGAGTTCTAGTTAGTCTGCGTGTTAGCGGCAGCCGCAGCCCTCCACTACCATTTCCTGGTAGTTTTTTAGGACCACCTTGTCATGTTCATCTAGGTAGAGCATGGAGATGGCGCTGAGCTCTGTTGGCACGCAGCAGGCCTTGGGAATGTTGTTGTTCACAGAGTTCACCAGTGTCTGAACAATGGCATGGTTGGTTGAGTTCAGATGATCTGCCAGAGGAAAGGGGCATTCTCCATGGCAGTAATAGGCCTGGTAACCAGGGGGCGCCACTATCCAGTCATTCCAGCCTACATCGCTGAAGTCCACATACAGTGCGTGGCGCCGGCAATTGCGTTTGCGTTTACGGCCCTGCGGCTTGGGGCTGCGCTTGGTTCGGCGGGTCAGCGGGTGACCCTTCCCATCGTGACCAAAGGTAACCAGGAGTGGGCGTAGCTGCTCCCAGTCCTCACCGGGCTCCCGGTGTAGTGAGCGGCTGACGCGGACGTGTCGACCCTGGTGACGTGGTGTCTGGTTGAGGTGCAGAACCTCCACAGCCAGCCCATAATTTGGGAGGCGCTCTTGAGTCCATCGCATCACGGCAGGGCTCACATCAAAGCTCTCCCAGCGTGACGCGTTGTGACGCACGAGCCGCGTATCCAAGAGCTGCGTGATGAGCTGCCCAGGCCGCGGGGGCTTCAGCACCTCATACACATTTATCCGGTGAAGCCCCTGGTCATCTGAGAAGGTGTCAGCGATGGCCTCGTCGATCTGATGACGGTACAGCCTCAGTTCGGCGGAAGAGAGCAGCTCGTCCTCTGGAATGCTGGTGAGGTTGAACAGGAAGCGAAGGGGCATGGTTTCTCCATCATCCAGCTCGTGCACCCTCTCCATGTGCTCTGAAAATGAGAAAGGGGAGAAATGTGGGATGTTAGATTAGCTGCATAATTCCTTAATGTTTAGTAATATCAGGTAGTGCAATGTGACGAAAGTAAATGCTTCAAAATTCTAAATATATTCAGATATTGTGATTCCATGAAGATATCTCTAGTTTATCTGTACAACTACGTACTTAGCCCGCCAAAGTTTGTGGCTTAAGTGACACAAAATATGCACATGCACACTCTGAAAGGCTCTGGGGTATTCAAGAATATAAAATATACACCGTCCACATTTCCTTATCTATCTATAAGGATTATCCAGCCCTTCTCTCAATGCCTTTCTCTGAGCACTTTGCTGGAACATGCATTACGAGGAGGCTGGTGATTAACGTACCACAGTTACAGTATAAACACAGTGGAGGCTCCCTGTTCCACGCTCAGTCTGCAGATTTCTGGCAAGATCACCATTGTTGGGGAAAGGAATGTTGTGTCTACTATTTTCCTGCTCAATCCACCCCTGTTATTTCACACCCAGGCCCTAATCTTACCCAGGTGGTTCTCATTATTAAAACCTGCTGTGTTTTTGATTAGCTCTGCAGTTTGTTCACTTAAGACGTTTATCATTTTCATCATGAATAATCATTAAGGAGCCAGACAATACAGTAGATTCTCATTTATCTGAAGCCCATGGGAAAGGACGTCTTGTGAAGGAATGCAGTGTATTCAAATCCTCAACCAAAGCTTATTCAAAATTTGAACACACCTTCCCATGTGCTCTGTGCCATCTGCTTTGTAGTTTAATTCACAAAGTCATTTGAAATTAATGATAGACAGGGAGTCGTCACCTGTAACATGCAGCCAATAGAAAACTCAGCTTTCTTGCTGAGACCCTGATGAGCGGTTAGATGGTTTACCTAGCCTGTAAACATGTCTCCACACCTAACTGTCCATCTGCTGTAGACACCTCACAGTGTTTGGACGGATCAGTCAGCCGAATCACACAATTGCACAATGGTGCTTCCATGAAAGCGAGCACTCCCACTCAAAAGGCCTCAAAACGTATTATTAACATAGTTTAGCAAAGAAGAAGGAGGGTAAATGCCTGTAGAGAGCAGCAGAAACCCACACACACACACACACACACACACACACACACACACATTGCATCACAGGGAGAAGATCCTCCTCCAGCAGCGGTGCTCTTTCTTCCTGACTAGCCTTGGTACGATGCCGTGTGTGTGCATGTTGCAGTGTGCTACCACTAGCATTGTGTTTGGCGAGCCCCATTAAGGCTGACTCATCCCTCCTTCCTCTCTCCTCCCCCCTAAGGGTGGACATGTTCTGTAGTCCTAAAGCTCCCCGTTTTTCTCAGCTACAAGATCGCTTCCTCGCTTGCTAAGTGCGCTGCATCACCTCTGCCTCGCTGCCAAAGATTGTTTTTAGGCATTTGCCCGACATGTTTCAGTATGGCTTTCCAACCTCATCTTACATTTAACAGATCAGTGGCCCTGGAGTTTCTCCGAGCCTAATTGAACCCTCTGCATTTGTCGCTAAGACTAAGCAGACCCAAGTCACAATAAACAGAAACCCTTCTAACGTTCCAGTCTTTCTATCACACCAGCTTCTGAGACTGTTTTTCCATCTCTTCAGAGAGCTGCAGTGTCTGCTCTCAGCAGCCACATTGTTGGCAGTAGGGGCTTTATTTAGAAGCGTGCAGAGTAGCATTAAAGATAATTGCACGTTGCAGGAAGGTCTTTCTAAAAGAGTCCTCCATATAAACTGGAGTCATGAGAGAGGAGCACACTCCAGTTCCAGGCCAAGACTGGGCTTTTTTAAGCCATGTTCTGCTGGGTGGGGTGAGAAGTGTACGTCTGTAATATGAAGGTATGCTTTTCCTTCAGCTGCTAACCAAACATGCAGAGTTTTGTCAAATGAGGCTCTTGAGAGCTTGTCTAGCAGAATTTTTTGCCCTTCTGCAGACAGTGTTTGGTGACCACATCCTTAGATTCCTTGGTTATGGTGAGATGGGTGGAGATGCCTTACAATCATGTTTCAAGGGATGTAGGAAATGTTTTGTTTTTTTTACCCTGAATACTTAGTCCTTGCCCATGCTAATGAGATAAATTACTACCAAAGTTATTGGAGCGCCTGGCAACAATGACCTTGAATATGGTGTAATGTTTCTGTGCTGACATGATGCATTTATCATCTCTCCTCAAGCTGAGGAAGATTTTCCACTTTATTTTTTTGTGCTTTTTACTTTCCCTGTATGTATGCAAGTATATATCTTCCATTTTGTTCCATACCTTCATGGTGGAAGCCCCTCACAGTGTTGGCCCGGCTGGCTGACCTCTCTGGGTACTCAAAAGCGATGTCATGCGCTCCGGCCTCCTCAGCCTCCCCCGACTGTAGCCGGTAGAGGTCCAGCAGGTAGCGAGGCACAGTGGCCGAGCGGCTGGGCCGCGGCCGCCTCTTGAGGCCGAACATGTGCAGCAGCGTGGCCTCGAAGTCCCGCAGCAGTTCATGGCTCTGAGCGGCCGAACGACCCTGCAGGCCCGGTACTTTCTTTTTCCCTTCTTCAGGTATCAGACTAGCATGGTTGCTTTCTCCCAGCAGGACTTGGCATATTAAAATGACCATCAGCATTCGATTACCAGGAATCATGATGTCTCTGAGGGGAGCAGATTACACAGGGAGATAAAAGATTAGAGCGGGGACTGAGCAGACCAGAGGGGAAGAAAACACAAAAACAGATAAAGACCTCAGGGAGGGAAAGGCCTCCATTTTAACTGACATAAAACATTTGTCTTTCCCTCTTCTACATCTCTTCACCAGCTTCCATACGGCCTCTTCGCCTTCTTCTTAAACTGTTGCCACTGATGGCAGACTCTAATTGGTTTTAATAGCCTAGTCTGCCTTGTTTACACTAAAGCAGCCCCCGATCAGATAGACCACTTGCAGTTTATCTTTAGCGACATCCTCCAAAGGTAAACAGCTGACTCAAGAACCCAACTTTTTTGAATGGAATCTGAGGGCCATTCTTCTTCACTCCCTCCCCTCCCCCCGTCTCCTCCCTCCTCCACTATGATTAGACAAATAAAAGAGTTCAAAGCAAATTCTTAACTCGATAAGGAGCCACGGTCAAGCCGTGGACTATGTGACACACATTTAACTGAAAAATCTTTTCCTCGTGCAAGTGCCTTGCCCAACACCCCATAGGGACTTTCAGTCGAAAACCCACATAAAATCAGTGATTGGGCAGAAAGGAAAAGGGAAAAAATGTGAGATGCTGCAACATGTCACAGGCCACAAATTGCAATGGCGTTACTTACCGACAGAAAATAAAGCATGGGAAAACAGTCCATGTTTGTTGGGAGCAGGCAATGGACACGTTCTTCCAGGAAATGTTAGGTGGTGTTTGGCGGCTGCAGGAGAACGTTGGAGTGACCCTGTTCCTGAAAGATACAGGTACAAACAACAGGGAAATTATAATGTGAATGCAGTTGCAAACACCTGAGGCTGTTGCATGTTGTTTACTTAAAGAGAGGCCAAGGGAATGTGTGTATATCTGTGTCAGTGTGTGTGTGTGTGTGTGTGTGTGTGTATGTGGGTGAGAGAGAGACCCAGTGTCTCTTTAAGGCTTATCATTTTGGCTCATGGGCTAAGCTAGCTATTTACTGTAACTGGAATGTAAGGAGGTATGTGCCACAACACAGACAGCAGATCTCTAATGCCTTACGCTCACCTTAGATAGAAAGCACACCTCATTACGTTATTCTGTCTATTCCAGAGATCGACAAGAAACCTGTTTCAAAAGCAGCTATTTTGCAATGACGGCGAGTTATTCGCCGAGAGCATTAAACAGATAAGTTCAACTGAAAGAAAAAAAAAAGTCTGAAACTATCCACTCACGGTCCCACACAGGCCAAAGAGCTGATAAGGCCACTTTGATCAGGAGTGGTAAAATCTATATCCAAAACAAGGGGGCTGTTTGCTTATACAAACCGTCTGCAAGTGAACTCAGTCAACCTTTATCCCCCCTCACACAGGGAACTAAATACATCCATCTCAAAAGGGGCTCATCTCTTAGTAACACTCCCCTACTCGAGGGATCACACAGGTTGTAGTGACGCCGGTGACAGGCCTTCACCTCCTCTTTGACATCACTGTCATCAGAAGGAGACTCGTACATTCAGCACTTGTGTGCGTGTGTATTTTATTTTATTTTTTGGCACTTAATTTTGCCATAACCACAACCCCAAGGACGTTTTCTTGGGTGTATCATCCAGATGACTACTTTAATTAAAATATGGACATTTTTGAAGCAGCTTCTCCAACAGAAATCTTGAAAATACCGCCTTAAAACACAAAAGATTCCTGTTGGCCTTAATAGTCTTTCTCTCTTCTGTCAGACTTAACAAGCACGGCAATATGGTTCTAATTATTAAATTATTTGACACATCATTTAAATGTTGTTGATTCACACTAATAAAATTACTGCATTTTTGACCACAGCAGCAGCAGCACAGAGCAGCCGGCTCTACTCGGTGCTCTCCAGCGAAGTAAGTCTTTGGTAATCATTTGGAGCCTGTTCCACTGGAGAGGACCCAGGCATTACTACACAGTGAGGATACACATTAACAGGAACAATGTGTGTGTGTGTGTGTGTGTGTGTGAGCATGTCTGGGTTTGTATCTGTGCGATTATCTCGGCCCCTGCATGGCTCACTGTACATGCAATCAAGGATCTTTTCCTAACAGCATTAGACTTTGACCTCCGACTGACCCCCCTTTCTCGGTCATGACACTAGATCCAGTGTGTGTGAAGAGAGGGTGATGTGCAGTGTGTGCGTGCATGAGCTAAACCGTGTGTGCGCTTGAGCGTGCGCGTTTGTACACGGGCATAAGTGTGCGCCACCGCTTGCATGTTCGTGAGAACTGTGGCAAAGAGAGAGGAGGGTTCAGAACATGATCAGCTCTATTACCCGTGGGGTGGGGGGATAACGTGTGTGTGTGTGTGTGTGTGTGTGTGTGTGTGTGCACATCCCTTACAACAAATGTTCATTGTACAGCGAGGGCCTCTCCCATGATTACAGGGATTCATAGCACTCAAAAACACTGACCATACAGAACATCTTGTAACTGTAACCAGCCACTGACAAAGCTGCAGGCTAAAACAGACAGACACTCAAAGTGGTGCGATGATGATGAAAGAAGATGTAAGGCAGACAGGGAGTAACTTTCAACTCTGGAAAAAGTCATCGCGTTCATTTTGCTGGCCTGTTCTCAGCAGCGGTGATAAAGGAAGAAAAACATTCCCAGTTACACTAAACCGCTGTTCATTTTTCCAATGACTTTCCACCACGTTTCTGGGCACTATTGGATATGTGCTCCTCTTGATCAGATGATGGCAGCACAACAGAATCCCCAGACTCTTCAGCGTTTTAAGAAGCGTCACTCTCAGAAGACATTTGAACTGAGCAACAGACAGAGAAACATTTTGGCAATAACAAATGCAGACCGGGGTGCAATTAGGCCGGAGCAGTCAACTGCCCTTGGCTTTGTTCGATCCCACTTGGTCTCTCTCCCTCTTCCTGACCAGAGATAATGTGATCAGGCTCTGCACATGGCTCTTCAGATGTGTTTCCCGAGGTATTTGACAGTGATGGTGGGAGGGAAGACGGGGAGGAGGGCAACAGGTTAGCACGGGAACAGCCAAATCTCTGGCCTGATTTTCTCAGTTTAAATGCCAGAAATCAGTATGCCAACACACTTACAGTCACGGGAATTCTGTTCTATTCAGCTGCCACATTTCATGTTAAATGTCCTTCTCTAGTTAGTGCTGATACGCTGTACATCATATACACTTCATAATAATACTGGGTATTAAGGATTCAGCTGGATGCTCCAAATAATGGTGAGTTGTAAAAATTGACATCTACTATCTTTTCTTTTTTTTTTAAAAAGGGGGATCTTTTTAAGGGTTTGATTACCTTCCTGGCAACAAGTGGGTTGTAACTACATTTGAATGGATTTTAAGTAATAATTGTGGCTTCACATTGAGTCAGTGTGCCCTGGCGTAATGCAACATCCTCATTTGTGTTGACAGAAATAAAACAGAGAGCTGCGATGTCTGTTGTTGTCGAATAGTTTGGGATCTTATTTTCTCCCGGCGAGCAGCTCCACAGTGAGAACATTCACAGTCAGTGAGGTCACTGAAACCAGGTTAATGGTTTTGCTAGCTGCAGAACTTTCTGAAAGGCAAGAAGGATATGAAGAGGAGTTGCATGACTTTTCTGGGATTTCTGAGACGTTTGAAATGCTCGCAGCTGATTTGCATAACAGGCCAGAACCCCCCCCTCCCAAACACCCTAAACACCAGGCAGCATCAACAAGGAGTCACCACCTGGGCCAGCACTTTCCTTCGCCAGCAGCACCTCAGCTTAAAAAATAAAATAAAATCAATACATATATAATGACGTAAATTTAAAACGCTTTTGCACTCAAAGCTCGGCGGGTCTGTCCTCCTGCAGGACAGAAACGAGGACGCACGACGCGTCCGCTGCTGCAGCTTTGCTGCGTTGTGCGACGCGATTCCACTTTGGAGTCGTTTGATGCGAAACAGGTGTCGTTCGGACACAGCTGAGCCCGACAGTTGGGAGTCGCAGACTTTGCCGTGACGTGCCGTTTCGGGCCTGGCTCGGTTCGTAAAGCGTGAAGCCGAGGTTGAGTGGCGTTAAACGCGACCTTGAGAAATACTCAATGTCATCCAAGTTCCGAGCGGTGTCACCTCCATCTGTCACATCGCGCACGGCCCGCCGGGATGACACCGGGCGGATACAGGTGTTTAAAATCTGCGCCAAACCTCGTGCGGGGGGGGGGAAACGTTGCACAACGTGATGTAAATGTTTCACCGTGTTGGAGACGGAGACCCGCGGGAGACGCCGCTGTTTGGGGATGACCTCACTGTGGTGCTCTGTCCGCGCTCCGCCGGGATCACCGCGCTGTTCGTCCCCAAACACGCTTTTATTTAAGCAAAGCTCCGTTTCCGTGTCAGCCGGCGAGCCTGTCGGGTTTATTCTAGGGGCTCGTGTCCACGTACAGCGCTGCTCGAACTGTCAGCGCAGTCGGCTAAACGCGCACAAAGAGCAAAAGCAAAAGTCACAAACTGTCAACGCGATCGCACCCCCCCCCCCCGTATTATTCATCAGGTTCCGTTTCTAAACGCCGCCGGATCTCTGTGTCTTACCATCAGTAGAGGTACAGGTATCCTCGAACCAGGTGAATGTGAAGGGGGAGGCAGTCCGGGCGCAAAGCCGAAAAACGCCAAAATGAGCCTCAAAGGAGACGCCGGGTGCCCCTGTGGCTCATTAATCCTTTTCGCGACACCTCCGAACGGATGAGAGGAGACGCGCCGGCCGGGTCCTGCAGCTTCCTCTCCGCCTCCAGTACAGTTCGTGAGGGCGAGCGCACTTTCCAAATGATCCAGCGTGTTTGGCCCCTTGCAGTTTTTATGTGTCCGCCCAATTTACCCTCCCGGCCTCCGCGGGGGGGGGGG